>JABUQX010124783.1:0-32500 GCA_015478945.1 Trachelipus rathkii | reverse complement strand
TTGTAAAAAGAATGTGGATATATATGAGGAGATGAGGGGCGAACCATTAGGCACTGTAGTGTCAAGGGATGTACCCAACACTATATATATATATATATATATATATATATATATATATATATATATATATATATATATATATATATATATATATATATATATATATATATATATATACAAATATATATATACATATATATATAAAGATATATATATATATATATACAGTTATATTATTATTGCTGGTTATTGGCGCGTTATATATACATACATATATATATAAGTATATATTATTATTATTACATATATCAGCATTAATATATATATATATATATACATGTTGGACAGGATTATACATGTTATTTATATATATATATGTTATGTTATTTATATATTAGATATGTTATAAAATATATATGTGTTATTATTACAGATATATATATATATACGTTATTATATATATATATATATATATATATATATTTATATATATATTATATATATATATATATATATATATATATTATATATATATATATATATACATATTATTATTGCTAAGAATTCGAAAAAAAATAATTTTTTAAAAACAAAACAAAAACCATTGGTTTTTTTAAAACCAAATGTTCAATGTTTTTTTTTGTTTTTTTAACGTTTTTATGCTATTTTGATGGTTTTAATGTAGTTTTATTGGTTTTAATAGATTTTAAAAGAAAATCACTACTTGAAACTGTTATACACATGTGCTAACACATTTTAAAATTCTTAATAAATTTTCTTAGATTCTTAAATTTCAAATTTTCTTGATAACTGTAAACTGGTATAAAATTATTATTATTTTTTGAGTTTACATAAACTCATAAAGTAAAAATAAGAGGGTATATTATAATATGTAAACTCTATATAAAAAAAAAAAAAAAAAAAAAAAAAAAAAAAAAAAAAAACGCATAAAGAAAAGTTTATTCAAATTAACCTATAATGATATACAAACGAATTCTTATTTGCCTTTATATTTGAATACTAGGAATATATATATATATATATATATATATATATGCTGACAATATGCTTTATATATATATATATTATTATTATTATGTATATATATATATATATATATATATATATATATATATATATATATATATATATATTATATATATACTACATAAAAAAAAAAAGAGAAAAAGAGAGGGGAGAGAGAGAGAGAGATTCACTTTCATAATGCCGAGAAACTGTATAAACAATCCACTTCCTGTTTTAGCTGTCTTCAAACTCGGCTTTCTATTGCTGGCCAAGTCCAAAAGTTAAAAATACCTTTCAACATTAGCAGTTGATAAAGTTGCTGACAATATGCTTATTATTTTATACATGACCTTCTCATCTAATTTCTTTGAGATCTGTACCAAGATGAAGTAGTCACTGCTGACAACAGAGACTCATCAAATAGGTAACTTTTATGAATTGGAGGAGAATTTGCTCTTAATTTTATCTTACAAATTCCACTGCTTTGAATACCTATCCTCTGAAGTACCTGTAGTCTGGATATCTTGTTAAAAACATATGCCAACATGAGCTTCTGTTACTGCCTGATGATACTTCCTTTTTACTTTTGCTTCTTATCTGTTGAGTGGTGGATTAAGTTGTTCTAGGCTCCATATTCATATTTTTTCAAATATAAACATCATCACTTAGTTTTACAGTCATTGCCTTCTAGCTTCTGGCTGATGCTGTGGCCACACACTCAACAAATGAGTTTACTATAATCTTGAAATGTGGCATCGATGGTAAAGCAAACAAAATTCCTGGTATTTATGAGTTCAAGAATCATGTTTTTAAAACGTGTTAAATTCATATATAATTTTATATATAGATATATATATATATATATATATATATATATATATATATATATATATATATAAAAAAGGTACACTTGCCCTCGAAAAAAAACTCGCTTAAGAAACGAAAAATTTGTGTAGCAAGTCTGTAAAGAAGATATATGTAAACATATATCTATAAGTATATAAGAGATATATGTGATATATATATTATATATATATATATATATATATATATATATATATATATATATATATATATATATATATATATATATATATATATATATATATATATATATATATATATATATATTTTTTTTTTATTTTATTTTTTTTATATATATATAATATATATATATATATATATATATATATATATTTAAATTATCCCTAGTTTTTCACTTTTATTTAATAAGAACACAGATTTTAAAAAACATGACTTTATTGATCAAAATATAAAGATTACTATTTATTTACTAAGTTTTTATTAGTTAGTTCCATTCTCTAACTTATTCCAAGCTTTCGTGGAATGCCATTCCACCTCGTTCGGGGATTGTCAGAGAAAGAAAACCTTCATCATTATTTCTTCGTTATTACTTTCTGCTACGGTTGGTTGTTGTTTATATTTATGGTGTCCTTTTCTATTTTCTGACGAATGCTTTCGCATGACGCTGATACCTTTAAACTTTCATTGATTGTTTCATCTATATAGTAATTGCCTCGGTCCCGGTTGAAGTTTATTGTGTTTTTTATTGAGAATGCTTCATAAAATTTTATAAATTTATGTTTTTTTACTGTTTTAATTATTTTGCTATTTTCAGTTTTAATTTGATGGCCTTCGTTTATTTGATGTATTACTAGTGGCGAGTTTCTATTGTAGGTTTGTAAGTTATATTTATGCTGGTTTAAGCGGCGTTTTATGTCTATTGTTTCGCCTATGTATTCTTTATTACCGGGTGTTACATGGTATTGAGTAGATAGCGGATTTATTATTGTTTTCGATTTTTGGTTTTAATAAATTTTTAAGTGTATTTCTATATTTTGTTACGATTTGTAAATTAGATGTTTTATAATTTATATTTGTATTGAGAGTTAGTAGGTATTTATTTTTAATACAGTTTTGGTTGTTTATGTTAGTGTTATTTTCCTCATTAACAAAAATTTGTTTTGCTTTATTTATACCTTGATGGATTATATTTTTAGGGTAATTTAATTTACTGAAAGTGTCTATTATATTTTTGATTTCGGCGTTGATTGTTTGGTTGCTACATATTCTATATGCTCGTAGTGACAGAGTGGTAATTATGCCCTTTTTGATGTGTAATTTATGACCCGAATACCAATGGATATATTTGGGGTTATGCGTTGTTTTTTTATATACGGAAAATAAAATTGTATTTGTGTCATTCCAATTTATTAATATATCAAGGAAATGGAGAGTATTATTTAAAGGGTATTCTATGGTAAATTTTATTGAAGGTACTAGGTTATTTATATACGTATGAAATTCGTCTATTTTAAAGGTTTTTGGATGGACAAATAAGATATCATCTACATATCTAACCCATTTACAGTTTTCATATCCTTCGTAGTTGAATATATAAGTTATTTCCAAGAGTTCAAGAAATAGGCAACTAATGATGGGAGATAACGGGGAACCCATACTTAATCCTGATTTTTGTGTATAGAATTGGTTATTGAATGTGAAATGAGCGTGTTCTATTGTTAAATTTATAAGTTGCTTAAGAGTATTGAAAGGGACATTAAATGAGATTTGGTGTGTGTTTACATAGTTTTCTAACAGATTTAGGGCTACTTCTACTGGTACGTTTGTGAATAGAGATGTTACGTCAAAACTTAACATGCTTTTATCGGTCATGTTGATGTTATGTATTGTCTGTTTGAGATGATGAGAGTTTTTTATATGAGAGGGGGAAATTTTTCCAAGTAAAGGTTTAAGTTGATTAGCTATCCATTTAGACAGTTTAAATGTTATACAATTTGAATTTGAAATAATGGGGCGAAGGGGGATGTTAGTTTTATGAGTTTTTGGTATGCCGTAAAAAATTGCCAGTTGTGTATTGTAAGACTTGAGATTATTATATAATGGTTCGTTATTTGTTAAGATGTTAAATAGTTTATTATTAAATAGAGTTTGGGAAGTTTTTAAGGGGTTAGATTTTAATTTTATATATACGTTGTTATCATTTAAAAGTTCGTTTGACTTACTTATATATTCCTCTTTTTTCATAATGACTATTTTGCCGTCCTTATCGGATCTGGATATTATAATTTTTTGGTTATTTCTTAGTTTCTTGATTGTTGTGTTAAAACATCTTGGTAAATTGTTTACTTTGTTTGAGACTTTTTCCAGCAGAATACCTAAAAGAATATTCGGATTTATGTCGTTTTGTTTTTGTTTTTCAATTCTATTGCGCCAATCTTCAAAATCTATTAGCATTTCGGGAAGGGGATCTATTATGTCCAATGACATAGATAGTCCATAATTTAAAACTAATGTTTCCGTTTCGTTTAGTTGTAAGTCTGATAGATTGAGAGTAGAGTTTGTAGTTTTGATGTGCCAATGACTATTTCTAAATATTTTTTTGAATTTTTCTTCCAGTTCTGTACTTTTTTTAATTCATAGCTACATTTTTTCTATTAACTAGGTTTTCGATTATTTTGCGGTGTATAAATTCCTTGTTTTCCAGTTGGTTGATATTAGTTTTAATCTTGTTGAGTTTCGTTTTGGCTCGGTTGAACCAATAGTTTACCTCTCGTTTTATTATTTTAATCCTGTGTAGGAGAATTTCTTCGATTGCTTTTGGAAATGGTTCATATTTAGTGGGTTTTGCTTGTTTTGGTATTAGTGATTTTGGGGCTACTTTTTCATCTATACATCTTTTTAGAAAGCTTATTTGAAGTTTTTTAAGATTTGCTTTAATGTTGTTGTCACAATATTTGTAATAAGAATTCTTAAGATCTTGGTTGTTTCGTATGTGAAAATATAATTCGGGATTCATTATGTATTTATTTTATTTCAATGTTAGATAAGTCCTATCTTTTAACATGGCCTAAACATCCCAAGCTCACTTTTATCTCAATATTAACAGATAGTACAATAAGTTCTTTATCACTTCCTATTATTTGTAATCAAATGAGCAAAAGAATACTAATATCTATCGTTTGAAGCTCTTTTTTATTAGTTGTCCATTCTCATCATATAAGACATGATTCCAAGCCTTCTGTGAATTGCCATCCTCCACCCTGCTCAAGATCGTCTTCCGGAGAAGAAAACTCTTCAACATGAGCTTTCTGTTATTAATTTCTTCCCTGTCATTGTTTGAATTGGTTGGGATTATATTATGGTATCCCTTCTCCCCATTTTCTTGTCTGAACTGTTTTCATTTTACGTCTGATTTTTTCTGCTTCCTTTAAATCTTCAACATTATTTGTTTCAATCATACAAAGAACTCACTCTGTCCCGGCAGTCACTATATTTTTTACTGAGAAACGCTCATGAGAATTTCAACTATATTTTTTTTATTTGTTTCTTTAAAACTTTTATTTATTTTCTGTTTGACTCTGATGTCTTCTCTTCTTACCCACACGACAATATGCCATCACTTCACATAGTTTGTGTCGTGGTTTATATCATGCTATGTTTTATGTCCTGCTGTTCTCCGCTCATACTTCATTGGTGAGGTGTTACATGGTAATGAGCAGATAGCTGGATTTATTATTGTTTTCTGATTTATTATCTTTATTATTCATAATTTTTTTTTTATTTGTTACGATTTGTAAATTAGATGTTTTATAATTTATATTTGTATTGAGAGTTAGTAGGTATTTATTTTTAATACAGTTTTGGTTGTTTATGTTAGTGTTATTTTCCTCATTAACAAAAATTTGTTTTGCTTTATTTATACCTTGATGGATTATATTTTTAGGGTAATTTAATTTACTGAAAGTGTCTATTATATTTTTGATTTCGGCGTTGATTGTTTGGTTGCTACATATTCTATATGCTCGTAGTGACAAAGTGGTAATTATGCCCTTTTTAATGTGTAATTTATGACCCGAATACCAATGGATATATTTGGGGTTATGCGTTGTTTTTTTATATACGGAAAATAAAATTGTATTTGTGTCATTCCAATTTATTAATATATCAAGGAAATGGAGAGTATTATTTAAAGGGTATTCTATGGTAAATTTTATTGAAGGTACTAGGTTATTTATATACGTATGAAAATCGTCTATTTTAAAGGTTTTTGGATGGACAAATAAGATATCATCTACATATCTAACCCATTTACAGTTTTCATATCCTTCGTAGTTAAATATATGTTATTTCCAAGAGTTCAAGAAATAGGCAACTGATGATGGGGGATAACGGGGAACCCATGCTTAAGCCTGATTTTTGTGTATAGAATTGGTTGTTGAATGTGAAATGAGCGTGTTCTATTGTTAAATTTATAAGTTGCTTTAGAGTATTGAAAGGGACATTAAACGAGATTTGGTTTGTGTTTACATAGTTTTCTAACAGATTTAGGGCTTCTTCTACTGGTACGTTTGTGAATAGAGATGTTACGTCAAAACTTAACATGCTTTTATCGGTCATGTTGATGTTTTGTATTGTCTGTTTGAGATGATGAGAGTTTTTTATATGGGAGGGGGAAATTTTACCTAGTAAAGGTTTAAGTTGATTAGCTATCCATTTAGACAGTTTAAATGTTATGCAGTTTGAATTTGAAATAATGGGGCGAAGGGGGATATTATTTTTATGAGTTTTTGGTATGCCGTAAAATTTTGCCAGTTGGGTATTGAAAGACTTGAGATTATTATATGTTGGTTCGTTATTTGTTAAGATGTTTTTTAGTTTTTTATTAAATAGAGTTTGGGAGGTTTTTAAGGGGTTAGATTTTAATTTTATATATACGTTGTTATCATTTAAAAGTTCGTTTGACTTACTTATATATTCCTCTCTTTTCATAATGACTATTTTACCATCCTTGTCAGATCTGGATATTATAATGTTTTGGTTATTTCTTAGTTTCTTGATCGTTGTGTTGAAACATCTTGGTAGATTGTTTACTCTGTTTGAGACTTTTTCCAACAGGATACCTAAAAGAATATTCGGATTTATGTCATTTTGTTTTTGTTTTTCATTTCGATTGCGCCAATCTTCAAAATCTATTAGCATTTCGGGGAGGGGATCTGTTATGTCCAAAGACATAGACAGTTCATAATTTAGAACTAATGTTTCAGTTTCGTTTAGTTGTAAATCTGTTAGATTGAGAGTTGAATTTGGAGTTTTGATGTGCCAATGGCTATTTCTAAATATTTTTTTAAATTTTTCTTCCAGTTCTGTACTTTTTTATTCATAGCTACGCTTTTTCTATTAACTAGGTTTTCAATTATTTTTCGGTGTATATATTCCTTGTTCTCCAGTTGGTTAATATTAGTTTTAATCTTGTTGAGTTGCACTTCGGCTCGGTTGAACCAGTAGTTTACTTCTCGTTTTATTATTTTAATTCTACGTATGAGAATTTCTTCGATTGCTTTTGGAAATGGTTCATATTTAGTGGGTTTTGCTTGTTTTGGTATTTGTGACTTTGGGGCTTCTTTTTCATTTAAACACCTTTTTAGAAAGCTTATTTGAAGTTTTTAAAGAATTGCTTTAATGTTGTTGTCACATTATTTGTAATAAGAATTCTTTAGATCTTAACCGGGACCGAGGCAATTACTACATGGAGAAACATTATGTATTTATTTCTTTAATGCTAATAAATTTCGCATCTTTAATATGTATTTAAATTATCCCTGGGTTTTCACTTTTATTCAATAAGAACACAGATATTAAAAAACATTACTTTATTGAACAAAATATAAAGAATACTATTTATTTACGAAGTTTTTATTAGTTAGTTCCATTCTCTAACTTATTCCAAGCTTTCGTGGAATGCCATTCCACCTCGTTCGGGGATTGTCAGAGAAAGAAAACCTTCATCCTTATTTCTTCGTTATTACTTTCTGCTACGGTTGGTTGTTGTTTATATTTATGGTGTCCTTTCCTATTTTCTGTCGAATGCTTTCGCATGACGCTGATGCCTTTAAACTTTCATTGATTGTTTCGTCTATATAGTAATTGCCTCGGTCCCGGTTGAAGTTTATTGTGTTTTTTATTGAGAATGCTTCATAAAATTTTTAAATTTTTGTTTTTTTATTGTTTTAATTATTTTACTATTTTCAGTTTTAATTTGATGTCCTTCTTTTATTTCATGTGTTACTAGAGGCGAGCTACTATTATAAGTTTGTAAGTCGTATTTATGTTGGCTTATGCGGCGTTTTATGTCTATTGTTTCGCCTATGTATTCTTTATTGCAGGTGTTACATGGTATTGAGTAGATAGCGGATTTATTATTGTTTTCGATTTTTGGTTTTAATAAATTTTTAAGTGTATTTCTATATTTTGTTACGATTTGTAAATTAGATGTTTTATAATTTATATTTGTATTGAGAGTTAGTAGGTATTTATTTTTAATACAGTTTTGGTTGTTTATGTTAGTGTTATTTTCCTCATTAACAAAAATTTGTTTTGCTTTATTTATACCTTGATGGATTATATTTTTAGGGTAATTTAATTTACTGAAAGTGTCTATTATATTTTTGATTTCGGCGTTGATTGTTTGGTTGCTACATATTCTATATGCTCGTAGTGACAGAGTGGTAATTATGCCCTTTTTGATGTGTAATATAATAGAATAGACACTTTCAGTAAATTAAATTACCCTAAAAATATAATCCATCAAGGTATAAATAAAGCAAAACAAATTTTTGTTAATGAGGAAAATAACACTAACATAAACAACCAAAACTGTATTAAAAATAAATACCTACTAACTCTCAATACAAATATAAATTATAAAACATCTAATTTACAAATCGTAACAAAATATAGAAATACACTTAAAAATTTATTAAAACCAAAAATCGAAAACAATAATAAATCCGCTATCTACTCAATACCATGTAACACCTGCAATAAAGAATACATAGGCGAAACAATAGACATAAAACGCCGCATAAGCCAACATAAATACGACTTACAAACTTATAATAGTAGCTCGCCTCTAGTAACACATGAAATAAAAGAAGGACATCAAATTAAAACTGAAAATAGTAAAATAATTAAAACAATAAAAAACCATAAATTTAGAAAATTCTATGAAGCATTCTCAATAAAAAACACAATAAACTTCAACCGGGACCGAGGCAATTACTATATAGACGAAACAATCAATGAAAGTTTAAAGGCATCAGCGTCATGCGAAAGCATTCGACAGAAAATAGGAAAGGACACCATAAATATAAACAACAACCAACCGTAGCAGAAAGTAATAACGAAGAAATAATGATGAAGGTTTTCTTTCTCTGACAATCCCCGAACGAGGTGGAATGGCATTCCACGAAAGCTTGGAATAAGTTAGAGAATGGAACTAACTAATAAAAAACTTCGTAAATAAATAGTATTCTTTATATTTTGTTCAATAAAGTAATGTTTTTTAATATCTGTGTTCTTATTGAATAAAAGTGAAAACCCAGGGATAATTTAAATACATATTAAAGATGCGAAATTTATTAGCATTAAAGAAATAAATACATAATGAATCCCGAATTATATTTTCACATACGAAACAACCAAGATCTTAAGAATTCTTATTACAAATATTGTGACAACAACATTAAAGCAAATCTTAAAAAACTTCAAATAAGCTTTCTAAAAAGATGTATAGATGAAAAAGTAGCCCCAAAATCACTAATACCAAAACAAGCAAAACCCACTAAATATGAACCATTTCCAAAAGCAATCGAAGAAATTCTCCTACACAGGATTAAAATAATAAAACGAGAGGTAAACTATTGGTTCAACCGAGCCAAAACGAAACTCAACAAGATTAAAACTAATATCAACCAACTGGAAAACAAGGAATTTATACACCGCAAAATAATCGAAAACCTAGTTAATAGAAAAAATGTAGCTATGAATTAAAAAAAGTACAGAACTGGAAGAAAAATTCAAAAAAATATTTAGAAATAGTCATTGGCACATCAAAACTACAAACTCTACTCTCAATCTATCAGACTTACAACTAAACGAAACGGAAACATTAGTTTTAAATTATGGACTATCTATGTCATTGGACATAATAGATCCCCTTCCCGAAATGCTAATAGATTTTGAAGATTGGCGCAATAGAATTGAAAAACAAAAACAAAACGACATAAATCCGAATATTCTTTTAGGTATTCTGCTGGAAAAAGTCTCAAACAAAGTAAACAATTTACCAAGATGTTTTAACACAACAATCAAGAAACTAAGAAATAACCAAAAAATTATAATATCCAGATCCGATAAGGACGGCAAAATAGTCATTATGAAAAAAGAGGAATATATAAGTAAGTCAAACGAACTTTTAAATGATAACAACGTATATATAAAATTAAAATCTAACCCCTTAAAAACTTCCCAAACTCTATTTAATAATAAACTATTTAACATCTTAACAAATAACGAACCATTATATAATAATCTCAAGTCTTACAATACACAACTGGCAATTTTTTACGGCATACCAAAAACTCATAAAACTAACATCCCCCTTCGCCCCATTATTTCAAATTCAAATTGTATAACATTTAAACTGTCTAAATGGATAGCTAATCAACTTAAACCTTTACTTGGAAAAATTTCCCCCTCTCATATAAAAAACTCTCATCATCTCAAACAGACAATACATAACATCAACATGACCGATAAAAGCATGTTAAGTTTTGACGTAACATCTCTATTCACAAACGTACCAGTAGAAGTAGCCCTAAATCTGTTAGAAAACTATGTAAACACACACCAAATCTCATTTAATGTCCCTTTCAATACTCTTAAGCAACTTATAAATTTAACAATAGAACACGCTCATTTCACATTCAATAACCAATTCTATACACAAAAATCAGGATTAAGTATGGGTTCCCCGTTATCTCCCATCATTAGTTGCCTATTTCTTGAACTCTTGGAAATAACTTATATATTCAACTACGAAGGATATGAAAACTGTAAATGGGTTAGATATGTGGATGATATCCTATTTGTCCATCCAAAAACCTTTAAAATAGACGAATTTCATACGTATATAAATAACCTAGTACCTTCAATAAAATTTACCATAGAATACCCTTTAAATAATACTCTCCATTTCCTTAGATATATTAATAAATTGGAATGACACAAATACAATTTTATTTTCCGTATATAAAAAAACAACGCATAACCCCAAATATATCCATTGGTATTCGGGTCATAAATTACACATCAAAAAGGGCATAATTACCACTCTGTCACTACGAGCATATAGAATATGTAGCAACCAAACAATCAACGCCGAAATCAAAAATATAATAGACACTTTCAGTAAATTAAATTACCCTAAAAATATAATCCATCAAGGTATAAATAAAGCAAAACAAATTTTTGTTAATGAGGAAAATAACACTAACATAAACAACCAAAACTGTATTAAAAATAAATACCTACTAACTCTCAATACAAATATAAATTATAAAACATCTAATTTACAAATCGTAACAAAATATAGAAATACACTTAAAAATTTATTAAAACCAAAAATCGAAAACAATAATAAATCCGCTATCTACTCAATACCATGTAACACCTGCAATAAAGAATACATAGGCGAAACAATAGACATAAAACGCCGCATAAGCCAACATAAATATGACTTACAAACCTATAATAGTAGCTCGCCACTAGTAACACATGAAATAAACGAAGGACATCAAATTAAAACTGAAAATAGTAAAATAATTAAAACAATAAAAAACCATAAATTTAGAAAATTCTATGAAGCATTCTCAATAAAAAACACAATAAACTTCAACCGGGACCGAGGCAATTACTATATAGACGAAACAATCAATGAAAGTTTAAAGGCATCAGCGTCATGCGAAAGCATTCGACAGAAAATAGGAAAGGACACCATAAATATAAACAACAACCAACCGTAGCAGAAAGTAATAACGAAGAAATAATGATGAAGGTTTTCTTTCTCTGACAATCCCCGAACGAGGTGGAATGGCATTCCACGAAAGCTTGGAATAAGTTAGAGAATGGAACTAACTAATAAAAACTTCGTAAATAAATAGTATTCTTTATATTTTACTTGACTGAAAGCTAATGTTTTTTAAATATCTGCTAGTTCTTATTGAAAAAAATCAACCACAAGGATCTCATTAGTAGGGCCTATTAGTAGGGATCCTATTTAATAGCATTAAGAATAAATTTATATATATATATACTAGTATAATATATATATATATATATATTTATATATATAGCTATATATAATATATATATATATATCCAGTAACAAATTAGAACTGGCCTAACAAACGCCCTCACAGCTTCGTAAAAATATGTAAGAACAATTAAAACTCCCCTTTATGGCCGTTTCGATCCCGCACCCTTCGCCCCAGTTTAGTAATGCAAGCGCTGCTTATACTGCCCGAGGGTGCGGTGTTCGAAAACCCAATAAGCGGGGGAGTGTATAATTGTTCTTACTATTTTACGCAAACAGCTGAGCGTTTCTTAGCCAGTTTCTAAATTAGTTACTGCAATACCGTTACCTGCCGAGCCGAGCACCCTGTGGCTGACCCTTGACCCGCAGTGGCCGGCGCGGAGCATACTGCCAGAGGTCACTGTCAAGATTGTCTTGCCTTATTCTTCTGGGAAGATTAGCCAATCTTTCAGAAGAAAAATGCGTGGATTTCCTTTTAGCCTCTCGTTAGGTCTTAAGATGTAACACGCTTAGGCCATACTAACGGCGAGGGTGCCGCGCGTTTCGAAACCCAATAAGCGGGCAGTTTTAATTTGTTCTTACTATATTAGATATATATAGATATATATATATAATATTTAGAAAAAGATAAAGATATTATATATATTAAAGATCTTCCCTTAATTATAAATATATATTTAACAATTATATCAATATATTATATATATCTATATATACTAATATATAATATTTGATATATAATATGAATTTAAAACTTATATAAATATGTTATTGCACATATAATCTATAATTCTGTTATAAATATATATATTATATATATTATATAATAGTATATATATATTATATAATATATATATATTATATATATATACCACTCTGCCTTCACTCCTCTCGTGCCTCGATCCTAACACGTATGACCAGCTACCTATCTCCCGCCCAAACTTATACGTATATATTATATAATCATTCTCACAATAATACAAAAAAAATTAGCAGAAATTTTTTTATTGCCATTTCAGTTACTTCTTCGATATTGCAAAAAATTGAGAAAACCATATCAACATGCTAAGGAAAACCATTAATAAATACATTTTATAACATACTTTATAGCATGCGTTATTTCTCTATTGCCGTTTAAACATTGGTTTTTTATGTGCGTTTAACCATGCGTTTAAACCAATGTTTAAACCAAATGGTTTAACCATCCCACCCTGATATATTCTATATATATATATATATAGATTATAATAATATTTTTATATGATCATATATATATATAATATATATATATATATATATAGTATAGTATATATATATATATATATACTATATACTATATATATATATAGTATTACATATATATATATATATATATAATATATATATATATATTAATATATATATAATGCGAAATAAACAAGCATTTCTTAATACATTATTAGCCACTCATATTTTATTTCAAATTTAAAGTGCTTATATATAATCTAGGAAATTGAGTCATGTATAACAATATATTTAAATATATTTCTTATTATTATATATATTAACAAAATGTTTATAATAAATCTTAATATTAACAATAGAAATTGAAAAGTAAAAAAAAAAATATTATACTATATTAATATATATATATATACTAATAATTATATATATATTTATAGTATTATATATTATATATATATATATATTATAAGTATATACTATATATATATATATACTATATATATAATTATATATATACAATATATATAATATTTTTAGTATATGTATATTTATATATAAAATATATATATACTAATATATATAATACTTTATATATATAGTATAGTATATATATATATATATTATTATAATATATAATATTATATATATATATATATATATATATATAAATACTATATACTATATATATATATTAGTATCTATATAATATAATATAATAGTATTAATATATATATAGTATATATATAATATATATAATATATAGTATATATATAATCATATATATATATATATAAATAGTATATTATACATATATATAATATATAACTATATATATATAATTAGTATAAATATATATATATATCATTATAATATATATATATACTTATATATATATATATATATAGTATCTTATATATATATATAACAAGCATGTAGAATATACATACTATATATATATATATATATATAATATATATATTCTAGATATATATATATATAGTATATATACATATATAACAATATATTATATATTATATATACTATATATATATATAGTATATGATATTACTATATAATATATATCTATATATATACTATATATATATATACTATATATAATATTATATATATATATATACTATATATATAATATATAATATATATATATATATACTATTATATATATACTATATATAATATACTATATAATATATATATATGATATATATAAATATATATATATATTATATCATATATAAATATATATATATATATATATATAATATATACATATTATTATATATATATTAATTATTATTTACTAAATATATTAAGCTTTACTTGTGATGTAGATATATATACGTACTTGATTATAATCTTATAATCTCAGATAATATTATATATTAAATATTATATATATATATATATATATATATAATATATATATATAATTTAATACTCATCAGTTTGGTATTATATATATATAATATAATATAATATTATAATTAATTATATATATATATATAATCATATATATATATATATATATATATATTATATATTATATACTATATATATTATACTCATGTTTGGTTATATATAATATATATATAATATATATATACTAAATATTTATACTATTATATTTATATTTATAGAAATATATATATAGTCAATATATATAGGTATATATAAATATATATATATATAGTATAGTAATATATATATATATATATACTCTATCTATATTATATATATATATACTATTATATTAGTACATATATATATAACCAAAGCATGCAGTATATTAGTATATGATATATATATATAACTATATATAATATATATTACAGTATATATATATATACTATATATATATATTACTATATATATATAACTACGATATATACCTATATATATATATATATATATAACAAGCATGAGTATAAGAAACATTAGTTAGAACAAAAAAGTAACCTATGATAAACACTGAAGAAATTAGCAAGCTAGCTATCTATCTTAGGATGAAATTTCAGCTCAATTGGTTATCGGAAACCCGTGCCGACTTCAATTTAAACATAAAAAAAAAGATGTTTTTGTATTATTCAAAAAAAAATTTTTTCTTTCACACATAAAAAATTTATTTATTCTTCTAAAAATAAAAGATTCAAAATTAAGCAAAGAAAGTAGATTAGTTTTGCCCTAAATTTTCACGGAATAGACATTTTTATTTCCACTGCAATTAAAATATATAAAAAATAAAAAACATTTTCTGTTCTTGATGTTTCTCAAAGGGTTTTTTTTCCAATGTATATGGATTATTTTATTTATTTATTTTTTTCCTAAATGTATATCAGAAATAGTTAAAAATATTCGTTTTTAGCTTTATTATTTAAATTTTTTTTAAATGTTTTAATTATTTTTATTTATTTATTTATTGTTTTTATTTTATTTATTTATTTATTTAATTTATCTGTTTATTTATTTCAATCATAATAGGATAGACATATAATATATATATATATGATATATATACTATATATATATATACTATAATATATAATATATACTAATATATAATATATATCTATACTATTATATATATGCTATGCTATAATATAGTATATTATAATATAGTATAGTAATATAGTATATATTAAGTATATATATATATATATTATATATTATATTATATATATATATACTATATATATATATATATATATATATATATATATATATATATATATATTATATATTTTATTTACTTTTTTATTTTTAAATACCTGAAACGCTTTAACACTGAATTTGATCTCCTTCACAATTCAATAGGTTTCCTATTCAAATTAAAAGTTTGTAAAGGATCACATAATACAAGAGTCTCTAAGCGCCACAAAACAGAAACTTATACAAAAAATGTGCTTTATAATAAGGCGCGTTATTATATAAGACCAGATTTTTTAATTTTTCTTTTTTTGTGCTGTCTGTTGACAGAGTGTGTTGTGTGTAACATCTGTGTTGCCATCGTGTGTAGTGTTTGTGTGTGTGTGTGATGCTGTGATGTGTGTATTTGGTGTGTGTAGTGTGTGGCTGTGCTGCTGTGTGTGTGTGTGTGTGCTGTGCGGCTGTGTGCTGTGTTGACCTGTGTGTGTGGTGTGTGTGAGCTGCTGCCATTACACATCTGTTTTCTTATAAATTTAGTTTTTTAAGATTTTATTATATTATATATATATATAGTAATAATATTATATATATATATATATATAGTATAGATTTATTATATATATAATATATACTATATATATATTATATATTATATATATACTATATATATATACTATATCATATAATATATATAATATATACATGAATAAATATATTATATATATTAATATATATTATATATATATATATACTATATATACTATACTATATATATATAGAAATATCATCATTATATATATATATATATATTATATAATATCATATATGTATATATATATATATATATATATATATATATATATATAATATATATATATATTATATATATATATAACTATATTATATATATATATATATAGTATATATATCATATATATACTAAAGTAATAATTATATATATAGTATATATATATATATATATATATATATATATATATAATCATAATTATATATATATTATACTATATATATACATATATATATAAACGTTATACTATATATATATATATATATAATTTCATACTAATATATTACTATATATATAATATATATATATATATATATATATATATATAGTATAATATATATATATATATATATACTATACTATATAATATATACTATATATATATATATATACTATAATTATATTATACATAAATAAATATATAATATCAGTATATATATATATATATATATATATTATATCTAGTATATATATATATACTAATATATGTATATATATAGTATATATATATATACGTATATACTATATATACTATATACTGTATGTATATATAGTTATATATAGCTATATATATAATAATATATAATATATATATATTATATATATATTATATATTATATATACATAATATATACATATATATAAGTATATATAACTATATATTATATATTATATATATTATCGCGGGTGAATCTTTATTGATTGCTTTGCATGCTGCACATGCTTAAGTGAAAAATAATAAAAGAAAATTTTCATTGTTAGTTTACTGTGATTTGGGAATAAAGATGTCGATAGTTATTCATCTTCTAAAGCTTCTAATTAGCAATAAATTCCAATATATATTTAATTGCATTCTCGAGCATCCAACGCGAATAAAAATTTCGCTAGTCGTATAAGATGCTTGCGGTAACTCGAGCGCCTGTCATTCTGAGAAGTTTAACATGGCAAACAGGAGCTCGCGCATGGAATTGCTTACTGTAAAAACACTATGAAAGCTTCCTGAAACTTAACATCAAGCAAATATTTTGAGTGAGAGCTAAAACGCTTTTCCGGAGTCCTTCTCTTTATATTCGCTCAATTTTATCGTTATTCTTAATTTTAAAAAATAAATTAGGAAGATTTACCTGCTGTTCTGTTCCGAGTTGCCACATTAGCTATTCCATGGCCAAATTTCACAAATTTAATCATTATTTAAAGAAATGTTTCATTCTATTTACAGTAATTAAGTTTCGAAATTTAATAAAAATAAGATATTGATAACTACAGAAAATATTTCAAAAATTATAATTAAATTTTGGAATTGGAAGAAAAAAAAAGAAAAAATACCAAAAAATGGAGAAATAGGCTTTGTTTTTTAAAACTTTTTTTTTTCTGCTCTTTTCGCTCATTTTTTGATTATTAGTGTCTAAGTAGATGTGCCTGGCATGCATATCTTAACGTTTTGTGCAATTTTCATGTGTTTGTTAGCTTTTTATTAAATACCTAAGTGGAATTCATTTTATGATGAGGGCAGAGTTTATCTTTAAGTAAAAAATTGTAACGATAATTCACTACTCAATATTAGATTTGTAAGTAAGCTTTGCTAATTCTTTCAATTATATCAATCCTCATATATATATACATACGCGTTATATATTATAACTACTATATATACTATATATATAATATACTATATTATACTATATATATATATATATATAGTAGTATATATATATATATACATTATATTATATATATATATATATATATATACGCGCTACTAATAATATATATATACTATATATATATAAAATTATACTATTAATATTAATATATATATATATATACTATATATAATATTTGTATCTCAATTATATCAATTATATTATTATATTTAATAATATAATATATTATATTCAAAAGTTTAGGAAAACTTCTTTAAATCGTATCGTCAGCAAACAACATTTTTAAATTTATTAAGGACACATACCTTGAAGCCTTCAGACGATGAAGGTTAACCTACGGAGATATCAATACAGTTTTTAAACTGCGAAATTATTTTAAATTTCACTGAAGGTTGTGTACCTGACATATTTTACTTTAGATTTAAAAAAGAATAAATGCAAGAACAATAAGAAAAAGAACAAGAGTAATATTAGAAAAAATAAAAAGGAACGAAAGCAAGAACAGGAAAAAGTAAAATAAGCAAGCTAGAACAGGAACAAAATGAAGGGTAAGAATACTTTTAAGAAAAGAACATAAAGATGAAGAACACCAAAAAGTATGAAAAGTAAGAAGAGCAAAAAAAACGGATATAAAATCAAGAACAGAATAAAAAAAACAAGAGGAAGAAGTAGATGAAAGCAAGAAAAACCGGATCAATGTCAAGAAAAAAAAAAAAAAAACAAGAGGAAAAAGAATAAAATGAACAAAAAATGGGAAATAAGAACAAGTAGAACAAAAAATAAAAACAATCAGCAACAAGAGCTAAAACAACAAAAAGGGGAATATGATCGACAACAAGAACCGAAACAAAAAAGGAAGAACATGTATAATAAAAGAAGCAAGAACAAAAAGGGAGAGCAAAAAGGCAGCAAAAAGAGAAAGAACCAAAAGAGAATATTACCAATAACAGGAACAAGAACGGATGGAGAACATGATCAACAGCAAACCAAAAACAAAAAAAGAACATAGCTACAATAAAAAGAAAAAGAAAATATAAGCAGCAACAAGAACAAGATAAAAAAAGGAAAACATGATCGACAACAAAAACAAAAACACAAAGGAGAGCATTACCAATAACAGGAGCAAGAACAAGATCAAAAAGGAAAATATGATCAGTAACAAGAACCGGAACAAAAAGGAGAACATGATCAACAACCAAAAAAAAGAAAAAAACTGACAAACGACAAGAATTAGAACAAAAATGAAACAAGAATAAAAAAAAAATAAAAAAAAAAAAACAAATAAGAAAATGAACGAGAACAAAATCAAAAAAGACGTGATCAATAATAAGAGCGAGAAAAAGTAAAAAAAAAAAAAAAAAAAAAACGTGATCAACAACTAGAAAAAGAGCAAAGAACAAGAAGTACTTGATCAACAACAAGACCAAGAACAGGAAGGAGATATATGGTCATTAACATGAGCGAGAATAAAAAGAGCTTGATCAGCAACAAGAACAAGAACAAGAACAAGAACAAATAATGGAACGTGATCAACAACAAGAGCAAGAACTAAAAGGAAAATATTGTCAACATCAAGAATAATAACAATAAAAAAAGGAGAACATGATCAACAACTGGGACAAGAAAAAAAAGAGGAAAAGAGATCAGAAAAAGGAAACACCAGAGGAGAAACATGATCAACAACAAGAACGAGAACAAAAAGGAGAACATTATATACAACAAGAACGGGAACAAAAGGAAGAACATGATCAACTAAAACAAAATAGAGAACATGATTAGCAGCATGAACAAGAACCAGAGCGAAAAAAAGAATATGATCTACAGCAACATAGGCAAAAAAAGGAAAACATCATCAGTAACAAGAACAGAAACTAAAAGGAGAACATGATTAATAACAAGACCAAGAATAAAAGCTAGAACATGATCAGCAACAAAAACATGAACCAGAACTGAAAAGAGAACATGATCAACAACAATAATATGAACACAATCAACAACAAGAGCAAAGGCAAAAATAGAACATGATCAACAACAAGAGCAGGAAACAGAAATAAAAGGGGAACTTGATCAACAATAAGAATAAGAACAAGAAAAAAAGTGGAACATGATCAACAAAAGAATCAAAACCAAAACTAAAACTAGAACTGGATCAACAACAAGAATGAGAACAAAAACAAAAAAAAGAACTTGATCAACAACCAGATTAAGATCGAACAAAAGAACGTAAAAGAGAGCATGATCAACAACAAGACCAATAAGAAACGACAGAACATGACCAACAACAAGAATAAGAACTAAAAATAAAAAGGGAACATGATCTAATATCACGAATAAGAACAAGAACAAAAAATTAAACTTGATCAGCTAACAAGAACTAAAAGAAGAACGTGATCAGCAACAAGATTAAGAACGAGAAAAAAATAGTGAACTTGATTTGCAAGCAGAACGAATAGGAGAACATGATAAATAACATGAACAAAAACAAAAAGGAGAGCATAATCAACAATAAATACATGAACAAAAAAGGAGAACTTGATTAACAACAAAAGCAAAAAGTATAATCAAGAACAAGAACAAGAAAAAGAACAAAAACAAACAAAATGACATGATTAAAAACAGGAACAAGAACAAAAAGACGGAATATTTTCTACAAATAAGAAAAAGAACAAAAAGGAAATGTGATCAACAACAAGACCAAAACAAAAAGGAACTAACATGATTATCAGCAAAAAAAAGGACCAGAACTAAAAGGTGAACATTATAAAAAAAAGAATAAGGACAATATCAAAAAGGAGAACACGATCAATAACTAGAACAAGACACATAAAAGAGAGCATGATCAACAACAAAAATAAGAACAGGAACAAAAATAAGAGCTTGATCAACAAGAAAGAGAACAAAAAAAACGTGGGTAAGAATTAGATCAAGCACAATGTGAACAAGAATAGTAAAATTAGCAGGAGAACAAGAAAGACAGGAAGCACTACAAAAAAGTTTTAAAACTACAAAGGTTTTCTTAAAGTATACAAAAACTCTTTCGAAAGTAATAATAATAATAATAATAATAATAATAATAGATTAATTAATAATTAATAATAATAAATAATAAGTTAATAATAAATAATAATAAATAATATAATAATAATAATCAATAATTAATAATAATAATAATAATAATAATAATAATAATTAATAATGAATAATAGTAATATTATTATAATAATATTATTATAATAATATTAATATTAATATAAAAAAATTAATAATAATAATAATAATAATAATAATAATAATAATAATAATAATAATAATAATAATAATAATAATAATAATAATAATAATAATAATAATAATAATAATAATATAATATAATTATAATAATATATAATAATAATAATAATAATAATAATAATAATAATAATAATAATAATAATAAGTATACTATAATATGTAAAAGGTAAAAAAAAATCTTATTTCCCCAGAAAATCGCAAAATAAGAAAATTACCTTCATATAAACCTTATTATATATATATATACTATATATATTATATATATTTTTATAACAACATAGCTGCAAATGCTTATAGCTTCATTTGTAAATGAGTTTGCGGTCATAATTCAAATATTTCTTATTATTCTTATTTATGCCCTCACACTTTTTTCCCGCTTGAGCGGGGTAGCGGTAGTGGTACGTACAGCCTCTCCCACCTAACACCCCCCCCCCTATCTCGCCCCCACCCACCTCCTCACCCCACTTCTATCCTCGCCAACACTCCTACCCTTTCTCCCTCATACCCTCCCTCCTTCCAGGCTACTCTTTATTCCATCCATCCACCCCCTTCTTGCGCAACTCCTTCTCTCCTTCTCTAACCCCTCCGCTTCCCATAACTTCCTAACCACTCCTGTTCCTCCATTTCTCACCAGCATGCCCATACCATCATAACATTTCCCTTTCTCCGCCTACTTCCCACCTAACCCATCTCCCTCCACCACATAACTCTTCCCTCCACCACCCTTATTGCTAATCCTAACTCCCTTCACTAATCCACAAACCGCCTTCTCAACCCCTTCATCTCAAATACTTCCAACTCTTACCTGCACCTGCATTTCAATTCAACCCCCACGTTCCACACCCATACAACACCGCTTGTACACAAATTTTTTTTTTTCAAACATACCTATCTTAACTTTCTGTGATAAATCACCCCTTTCCATACTCTTCTTCAGACCAACTCACCTCTCATTCTTCTCCTACTCTACTGTTCTATCTCCTCCTTCATCCCTCCCCCCTTACCAAATCCATCCCTAAATATCTAAAATCTTACTTCTTCCAGAACTACACCCCCCACTCGAACCTCTACCTCCTCCCCCTCCTCTCTTTCCTTTCCTACCTCCGTCAAACACTAACACTTTACTCTTACCAGGCTTTATTTTAAGCCCCTTTTGTCCACACATTTCTCCTCAAACTCCCTCACCAGAATACCTCACACCCTTCCGCGCTCTTCGCCACTAGGACAGTATCATCCCCAAACAGTATCATGTTCACTTCCCTTTCTATCATTCCCATTTGTCAATTCCACCCCCCTTCCCCTCCGCCCTCACCATTCCTCTGCAAAAACACTCCATAAACAAATTGAATAGCCACGGCGACATTACACACCCTGCCTCAATCCTCTCACCACCCCAAACATCTCACTCTCCCCTCCTAACACTCTCACACACATTCTACTATTCTTATAAAATGCCCTAATACCTTTACCTATTTTACCCCCCACTCCATTTTCCTCCAACCACCCTCCACAATTCACCCTCTTTTCACTCTATCATATGCTTTCTTCAGATCTAAATCTAAAAAACACCATACACTTTCCCTTCCTCTCAATACTTTTCTTCACAAGCATCTTTAGTGTAAACACTTGATCCACACACCCTACTTTCCTCCCTAAATCCTCCTTGTTCTTTCCCCATTCTTCCTTCCGTAAACCCCTCTCACTCTCTCAATCAGTATTCTACCATACACTTTCCCTACCACACATAAAAGACATCCTCTATATTTCCCACATTCCATCCTATCCCCTTTCCCTTATACAGGGAACCAAACAACCATCCTCCCTATCCTGTTGGTACCCCACCACTCCTCCAACATATAATTATATAACCTATACAGCCACTCCTCCACCCTATACCACCACTTCTTGTAACATTTCCATTCGTCACACCATCCAGCACCTAGCGGACTCCTTTTTTTCCTTTAAACTCAAGCGCACCTAAATAATTTCGCATCCATTTGTTATTTCATCTTCCCCCTCCCTCCCAATACATTCCCCATCCCCACCTCATGCAAATCTTCCTCCCCTCCCCCCACCCCCCCACTTCATTCAATAATCCACTAAAATACTACCCCCCACCTCTTCCTCACCCTATCCTCTCCTCCTATCCACTCCCCATCTCCTCCCTTAATCCTCTCCCCCAACCCCTCCATCATTCTTCTTCCTTTTTTCTTATTTACTTCTTTCCAAACATCTACTCCTGATTCAAAATTTTCCCGTCACCTTTCTACACCATTCATCTTTAGCTCTTCTCTTCGCCCTACTCACCGCCCTCTTTGCCTTCCACTCTAACCCTTCTATATTCCTTCCAGCTTTCCTCTCTCCTACTTACCCAAACCATTCCACATAAGCCTCCTTTTTACTTTTCACCACCTCCTTCACCTCCTCACTCACCATTTCGCCCTACCCTTTCCTATCTAGCCTATGCACCCCGACCCTTTTGTATACTCCACACACCCTTCTAGACCTCCTTCACATTACTGCCTCCTTAATCTCTCGTCCACTCCCCCCTCCACCTCCCCAATTCCCGTCCCCTCTCACGTCATCTACCACCTATCCTCCATACCTCTCCTAAACTCCCTCTTACACACTCTCTCCTCCAATTTTTTTCCACCTTTATCACCTCCACTCTCCTCTTTTCTTCCCCTTTCCTTAATTCGTCACCTCTCCTCCACCCTTAAACCTTGCACCCACCAAAAGATGATTCGATATTCCCCCTCCCCGCCCCCTCTAAAACATTTACATCTAGCTTAAATCTATCTCTATCCTTCCCATTTACACACACATAAACCAGTGTACCCCCCTCCCCCCCGTTATCTCACTCTATCCATGTATACTTATGATTTTCACTTATTTTGAACCAAGTAATCCCCACTATCATTCTTCTTTAAAAACACACACCTCTAACAGACTTTCTCATTAACATTCCTCTCCCCAACCCCAAAAGGTCCCTATTATTCTTACCCACCCCCCTCCCTACCCACTCCTGCCTTTAAAAGTCCCCCAATAACAAATAAAAAACAAAAAACTTTATCGTTTTACCCCAAAACTTTACCAGCACTCATTCAAACTCATTCCAAAATCTTTTCTCTCTCATCCAGATTCTCCCCTCATTCACTTGGCTGCATAATAGACACATTAAAAACCCACATTTCCCCCACCGAATTTCACTTTTACCCACATTATCCTTGAACATTCACCTGCGCTAAACACCACCCTTACCTGATATCCCACACCTCTTTCCCTCATAAACTATTCCTACCCCCTTCCCCCCTCCTCTTCCCTCGTTCACCCCTGATACCATACCCTTGTATTTCAAAATCCATCTCCCTCTTTCCCTTCAGCTTCGTTAGTTTCAGTTATCCCTAACACATCCAACCTTCTTTCTTCAAACATTAATCCCACTTCCTCCCTCTTCAAATTCTTCGTTTACCCCCTTCTCACCCCCCACCCCCCCCCCCCCATTCACTACACAAGAAATTACTTCACCTCTCTCTTCCCCATCTTTCCCTTCTTCTATATCTATTTCACCCAGACTGCACGTTTTGTGGGACTTCCCACCCACAGGCATCTTCCCACACCTGAGGACCACCCCGCCTCACCTAATATACCCACAACAACACTATAAAAGGTTAAAATGAAAATATAAAATATAAAAATATTAAAAATATTAAAAAAATATAAAAATATAAAAGCGTTAAAACCTACACTCTATCAAAACCCCACACACATATACATTACACACATACATATTAACTTTATATATACACACATATTCAACACATATCACATACATACCCATATATATTATTTATTTCTAAATTTAAACGTATCAATAAACATACTACTAATTTATATATTCTATATCAACAAACGGTATTACGAATTTATTTATTTTATTCTTTCTCAATAATTATCCTTGTTGTTCTTAATATACCAAGGTGTTTTAACTTTATTTTTTTTTTATTTTTTTTTTTTTTTTTTATTTTTTTTATTACTTTTTTTTTAATTACAAATATATCGTTCATATACGTAATAACTCAATAGAATAATAAGTTGCTATCTAGTTGTCAATCCTTACTTACACTACTACGTAATGTTTTATTTAATTATTTTTCTTAATTGAGTTAATTTCAATTGGTGATAAAATCTTGCCTCTTCGTAACCAAACTATCTCTTCAAATCGCACCTCCAATAAATACTGCAAATGATTCTTGAAGTATACTGCATTCCAGTCTCCAAAATAATTATGGTTTTTCTTAATAAGTTACTTATACAAACCCGCATACCAATTCTTAAAAATCCGATGGTTATTCTTGATGTTTATTTCTTTTTAAAGAATATTTGGTCAACTTACTTCAATTGCATAAAAAGCTTCACGAAAATTTAAACTTTCAATACATAAATCGTGAACTATTTAAGAAGTTTCAAATATTAACAAAACTATACCACTCTATTTACAAAGTCACCATTGGTTTTATCAAGCCTGTAGATATCAAAATCTCATCATTTCCAATACAATTTCGCAAAACCTTCATAAAGCTTAAGGTTTTATTTGCACAAGTTTTAACTTACTAGTCTGTTTTTTAGAAGATTTAACTTAGAAATCTTCAAATACGTTTTAATTAACTATGTGGTTTTAATTAAATATGTGGTTATTAAAGACCCAACTTGTTAAAACAATCTATCAAGAACCAAATCGGCTTTTCAAAACAAAGTTCAATTCGAAAAAAACTCAATCAACTGATTTAACACCAAAATCCTCAGAGCTCAATTATATAGACATGCTCACACAACGGTAGCTCTCAGACGTACTATATAGTATATATATATATATATATAAATATATATATTATATATATATATATATATACTAATATATATATATATATATAATATATATAATATATACTATATATATATATATATTATATATTATATTAAATACCATATATATATATACTATATACTATATAGTATATAAATTTATAGATATATTATATATAACTATATATATATACTTAGTATTATATAGTATAATATATATATATTATATAATATAATATATATATATTATATATTATATATATATATTATATAATATAATTATATATATATATAATATATAATAAATATATATATATATATATATATATATATATATATATATTCATATTATATATATATATCATATATATATATTATATATAATATACTAATAGTACTATATATATTAATATATATATATATATATATATATATATACTATATATATATATATATATATGTGATAGTTGTATGTAAATATTTCTATACTACAGTATTTATGGAAGTATATGTATATACATATATAATATATATTATATATATAAAGAAAAATTTTGTGTTTTTGGTTTTGCTGGGTTATAATGCCCTTCTGCTTATTACCAGTAGATTATTCTCTTCATTTTAGTATTTCATTTCACCCCCTTTTTATGACATTGCACAGTGTTTAATATGCAAATTGAATTGCATCAAGGTCTTTTTAAGAAGCTAAGATTTTAAACATCATCAATAACTGGAATGCTGTAACGAAATGACTAAGGAATTTTGCATCCTATCACCACGTAGACACACACCACAGATATAATATTATATATATATATGATTCCCTTTATATATATAATATAGTATATAATATTATATATATATATATATATTATATAAGATATTATTAAACTGATATATCAGAATATAATGAATATAAAATAAAATATATCTGCCTTTTGTTAGCCGTTACGGCTTTGGTTGATGTCTGTGTGCTGCGTGTGTGATGGCAGCAATTTTGCGCAGACGTAGGCTTTCTATAGACTTTTACTAACATTCGCACCCTGCTTACACCTCTAACTCTGCCACCTCGCTGGAATCACCACCTCTCTAACTCTAACTCTAACATCTAACATTTAGCCTCTTGCTCTGAAAGGACACAGATGGCTAAAATTCATCCCTCTAACTTGTTAATGCTATACCAACTATAAACTTATTAATAATTATCCGTCCTAAAGCGTGCACGAGTATTGTGCCTATGCTAAACAAATAAACACTCTGTAACCCCGTTTCCGAGAATACTCGAATCTACCTAAACTCGATGTTACTGTAGCGCTTAAAATCTTGTACTTCTCTCAACTACAATAATCTTGTGCCTTTGCTACTGTTCCCTAACAGGAAAACAGATTTTTCCGCCTTTTTTGAATATCCTTTACTACTTTCTCACGAGACTGTTATATCTTCTCATCCAAATACTGCAGCGCTTCCTCCATTTAGGGGGGATTTCAATCTACACAACACTGAATGGTTAGGCTGCGTCCTCTCATACTGATTTAGCTGGGGGGGAGGCCGAATCATTTAGTATTTACTCAACCGATTTGGCCAGAATCTTAATTAAGGCACCCAACCACATTCCGGATCGTTCAAAACCAATCTGCAGCCACAACTTGACTATGTCTTCACCACTAATCCTTCAATCTTTTTTTTATATAAGTACACCACCTTCGCCTCCTATGCGCTAAATCTGACCACTAACCTATATATATCTCTTTTAATGTTCCAAATACTATACTCTCAACAGCTCCATCCTGCCCTACGCGTTTTTTTCTGGCACTTTGATCGGCGCCCGATTATGCCCGGTGCCTTCTACTCTAACATACTAAATCATAAAATGGACTGCCTTATGACTCTTAGCTGGACCGCTTCAGCTTCTGCCTGCATAAAGGTAGGGAGCCTGCTAAAATCTTGATGGCGCATCTGAGCGAAGGCATTCATTTCTTCCTCGACTGAAATCTTTTCTTACCCTCATACATCCATGCGTTCGATTCGTACTTAGCCTCATGGCCATTCAGGTTAGCCCAGACACCTGGCGTATCGTCGTGTGGAAAAATTCTTCGCTTCTCCTATCAACTCTTGCTAATTTTGCATTCAGCTAGAAAAATCGTTTGCAGGGATACTCTTTTCGCATGCGAGCAAAGCTGGCTTTCTTCAAACGAAAGCTGCCTAAATCCTCCTTCCCGGTTTCTCCTACTTCAATCTTCTGCGCCTCTTGCCAAACACATACTAACACACTTTCTGTAAATCTGCCCTTTCCTCCTCTTCGCTCTGATGGTCTGTTGCTAATTTTTCTCCAAAACTAGCAAAAAAGGGCCAATCTCTTCCCGGCCCTCCTGATTTTCCCCTCTAATTTTAGCGAACCCGACCCGGGGGCCCGCCACCCGCCCCGCGGCCCCGGCCCCGGCCAAAAATCAGAAAAAACCGGGGTTTTACCGGGGTTAACTGTAAAATTACACTAAATAATAGAGGTTAAATCAAGCCCAAAATAAAAAAAAAAATAATTAAAATTTTTTTATTTAATTCCAATTTCTCTCAAACGTTTTAATCCATTGGAATGCAAAATATATAAACATTAATTAAATATAATCAATTTTTTTTTTTTGCGGTATTTACTCGATTTCCAAATTAAAATTGAGCCAAATTAAATTTTTTCCGAGTTTTTATATCATTAAAAATATCCGAATTTGATACTTAAATCACCACGAATTCGGAAAAGGAAATAATATTAATTGTTAAATATTAATGTATTTATTTATTAAGCTAAATATTACTTAAGGAAAATCAAAATTTTCCGAAAATCTTACTTTTTTTACAAAATATATTTTATGTAATTTAATTAATAAGTATGTCTATATATATAGTCTATGTATATATATATATATATATATATATATAATATATATATATAATATATCTCATATATATATATATAATATATAATATAATATATATATATATACTACTATATATATATATATATATATATATATATATAATATATATATATATATATATTATATATAATATATATATACTTAGAGAGGAAAGCCTTGCGATTTTCATTTTGGATGTGTATGCTTTACTGCTCCACTTCATTTTATTTACTAAATGCTACACCAAATTAAAAACATTCGTTTAAGACACTCTTTTGTAATGAAATAAATTTTTAAAATGAAGCCTAATTTTGGTCCCGACACGCGAGACCTCTTCAGGCTAAGCCGACTGGATTTCTTTTCATTGATCTTCATCACGATTCAAGGTGTTTCTAGTTTGGCTTTTGCCGGGATTTTCCTTCAATGGCTGTTGTGAAATATTTTTGCAATGTTATTCAGAGTATTCATTTTGTTTATAAAATCTCATTCTTACTCCACCGGGATAGCTTATTGTAGTGTTACTATATAAATGCAATGCATTCCATGATTTTGCGATAGTTCGTGTGATTGATATCTGATCCATCTTTTGATATTGCTGATATTTGATAGAGTGGCCCTGTGATTTACGGGCCTATGACTGTTAAAGCTGCAATTTATGCCTGTCTTGGCCAGGTCATCTGCCTATGTTGATTTTTTCTTACTTTTATGCCAAATCTATGTTTTCACCTATATAGTTTTATTGGCCAAAGATTTATATACAGCTTGCGGCGGAGATTTTCTTTTCGTTTTGGGCGTTTGAGAATGTTTTTTAAAGGTGATGTTATTTAATGGAATGAGGGTAATATTTTTTGCTAATAATATTTGTTTTAACAAATATAATGATAATTGCAGAAATTTGGCTTAAAAAGGAGGTTGTTGCTATCTTTTTTTACGGGAAAAACGGTGCATATAGTACCTCATTTTGCTTATGTTAAATGCTTTTTGTGATTGAAAAACTCAGGATAGTAAGTGATTTGAAAGTATTATTGTGGAAGTATTTAGTTTCTTGTGCTAGAAGAGGGCGACGAGCATATACGAAACGGCACGAGAAATAGGAAGATGACAGAACAGCCCTAATTTTTGCTGTGGCCGCGAATGATTAGAACTAGGCAGACAGTGGGGCATCCGATTACTTCAGCGCCGAAGTTTAGATTTGTCAAATTTAGCCATATAAAAATGATAGAAGTTAATGTTGTAATGAGAAATTGCCCTTCCCGTTCTCATATATTAAAAACAGCTCATTAAATCTCTCATTACAACATAACTTCTTTCATTTTCAATGGCCAAAATTACAAACACAAACTTTCGGCCTGAGTATGGCATCCCCACTGTACTCCCAATACTCCCCAGTAACATTTATTATATGGAACTAAAAACAGAATTTATCATATTTTACCCCACCCTTTATATAAACAATAGTTTATTTGGATTAGATACGTATATGACATTTTTGGTACTCCCTCCCCTCACAACACCAACGCCTAATTGATACAGTCCTAAAACTATATTAACTCCTATTCATCCTTCAGTTCAGTATACGATGAAATGCTCTTCAACAACTCTAATCCCTTCCCTCGCATACCCCTTAATCACAGGTAAATAACAATTTACTTGCATATATTACCTATAATATACAAAACCAACATTTCGCCCCCCACCTAAACTAATTATACCATTGCTATCTAATCATTCCAAACACAAATTAGCTCTGCTTCTGTCATCTCTATTTTTGTCTCCGTGCTTTCGTATATTTCTCCCCCTCTTCTAGCACAAGAAGAGCTAAATACATCCCCAATACATTTCAATCCACTTTACTAATCCTGGTTTTCATCACAAAAGCATATTTAACAAACGCCAAAAAAAGAGGTACGTATTAGCACGTTCTCCCCGAAAAATAGCAACACCTCCTTTTTTACCAATTCCTCAATTACCATTATATTCAGTTTTAAACAATATTACCAAAAAGATATTACCCTCATATCCATCCAAATAAAACATCACCCTTAAAAAAACATTCTCCGAACCCCCAAATTAAAAAAAAAAATTTTTGATAAGAAAATCTACCCCAAAGCTAGTTATATGTACACATCCCTGCCAATACTTGCATAAAACATACTATATTGGTGAAACCATTAGATTGCAAGAAGCAAAATATCAACATACAGATGACCTGCCCCACAAGCGACAGCCATAAATTCAGCTTATAACAAGTCATCAGGCGTAACACAGGCACCTTATCAATTGCCAACAATATAAAGATAATCAGAAATATCAATGGACACGAACCATCGCCAACATCATGCGAATACCTTTGCCATTTATTAATAGATAAACAACTACAATAAAGGCATCCCGGTGATTAGTTAGATAGATTTTATACCCCAAAATGAATATCTGAAAACATCAAAATATTTCACAAACACCATGAAAAATACCAGACCAACTGAAACACACTGTTGAACTGCATGAAGCATCAAAGCAAAGAAATCAGTCCCTTAGCCCTGGCAGCACGCGCTCTCGCGCTGTTAGCAGGGACTGCAAAACTAGGCCCCTTTACCTTTTAAAATTTAGTTCATTAAAAAAAAGTGTCTTTAACAATGTTTTTTAATTTGTGTACATTTAGTTATAAAATGAAGTGACAGTAAAGCATAATACTAAAAAGAATCCAAGGCTTACTCTCTAAGTAAATTATATCACTACGACAAAAGCTAGCTTCTTAAATATATATTATAATATATAATAATATTATATAGTATATACTATTAATATATAGTATATATATATATATATATATATATAATATATATATATA
>JABUQX010124782.1:27500-33040 GCA_015478945.1 Trachelipus rathkii | reverse complement strand
CAAAAACCAGCCCAACCCAGACGTAAGCCGTAATTATAAGTTTGAAACGTACGGGGGGGGGATATCAGAACTTTCCAACTGCTCTGGGGACTAGCACTCTGGAGCGAAAAGAGAAGGAATTTCGGAACGGCATAGATTGCGCGGGAAGGAGGAAGAGCACATCCGAAAAACCTAGGGCAAGGCAGTGAAAGCAATCCGCTTCTGGAAAAAACGGAAATGCCACCAAACCACCCAGTGCCACAATTGAAACCGGAGTTGCTGGTTCTTCTCCAGAACCTACCATTATATCATTCTCTCGAAAAAAATCGAGGGACGAAATTTATTTGATATTGATGATGGGATCCATGAATTGTGGCAAGCAATTTCACCCTACCTGACACCCCACCTAATGGAGGGTCTGGTTTTTTTTTCAACTTGTTGTTAGTTGTTTCTCGCTCTCTAGACACTGCAGGAGGTATACCCTGCCAAAACAGTTGTCCCAGGAAGAAGTCCCCCCCACCCAACGTCAAGGGTACAACAAGTGTGGGGAGCGCGTAAACAACTGCGAACGCGAATGTAGTGTATTTGCCATATGTAACCCTTAAAGCAACTAGAGCTTATCATACCAATATATATATATATATATAATATATAATATATATAATATATATATATATATATATTATATATATACTATATATATATATATATATAATAATTAATACTATATATATATATATTCGTAGTTCATAAAAGCTTCTTTTAACATATATTTTGAAACCATATGATATGGAAATGAAAGTCAAGGTTTTTTGTTGTTTTTTTTTATGGATTTAATTTTATTCTTGTTGCTAAAATAATTTTTTATTCCAACACTTGCTTTTCTATTTTGCTTTAGAGAGTAATGAACCTTTTGATATTGAAATTGAGAATCCCACGATCCTTTTCACGAATCGTAAAACGTCTTTAGAACCAGATGTCACGACTTTCCATCTAAGCAAGAGTGCAACTGGTTTAATTTCCGGTGAGTTTCAGATGTATTTGATCTTTGCTAGAGCAAAACATTCACGAAACTCATATTCTATACTCTTTAATATATAAAATACCAAGGTATAAAGCATTAGTTACAATTAAATCACTTGATCTTTTTTCGTTTTAGAAATTGAAAGTAATGAAAATGGAATATCTGAACAACCTCTAACGCATCGGACGATAATGATGAGCAAACAAAAATAATCATTATAGCAGGAAATTGATATGTACCTAGCAGGTAAATAAATTATATATTATATATATATATATATATAATATAGTATATATATATATTTATATATTATATATAGTATAATATATATATATATATAATTTCGAATTTACTACTTTCAACATTATAGCCTGAAACATCCTTAACTACTTGAATAACTGACCGAAACGTACCAGGATCTATACAATCGAAAAGGTTTTTCACAGAAGAATTAACCTCTCTTGCAACTTTTAAGAATATTGCTAACTCTCTCAACTTTTGCGATATATAAATATGAGGATCATCAATATCACGAGTTGACATGTACAGCTTTTCCCCAAATTTTTTTATCAATGTATCGTTCTTAATTATCAAACTATATTCATCTTCTTTCAAACGTCTTAAAACTGATTCTGAAAAAGCAGTCGAAGTTGTTGTGGGAGTCGGCAGCAAGTAAGACGACTGTCTTAACAGCTTTTTAGAGCTTTTCTTGAAATCTGTCTTCTTATGTAAGCAACCCTTGTCGTGTTTCCATAAATCTATTTTCAAGAAAAAATAGGTCTAAAAATACCGAAGGATATTATGGCACGTTACATGAGCCTGGTGAGGCATATGTTGGTCACATCAGCTCACCATGAGTGGAATCGATGGAAGATATGTGTGTGACATTGAACTGGAAGCTATTGAGAAGGTTGGCGTGGTACCGCAACAACACAGGGGTGAAAAATGGTGCTCCAACACAGTAGGGATTGAGCTCACATTGCAATGATTCGACCCTTCACGCCTAATGAACCATTCCAGACATTTATTTGGATAGTGAACGGAGAGACGACAGGACCAGCATTGTCTCTGGGCCAATACAACTGCCTGATTGTGAGTACCACATAAATGGGTGGCTACTAATTGACCCGCAATGGAAATAAAAGCGATCCATGCTGGCATGAATATTGTCAGAGCAATCGAATGGGGGCAATGAGTCGGCGAAGTCCTGGACAGTCCTCCCGATGGCCCGGCTGACAATACCAAAAACACACCGGGTCTACGAAAAGGTGTTTCTAAGAAGTCACAAGTAATCAAGATGGTAGCATTATGAAGTGTACTCCTATGGTTAGGAATTAGATCAAGTCCAATTTTGAAGGCTACTTCTTCTAAACATATCTTCAGGATTTGCTCCAACAACACGTAAAGACATTGCTAAGGTAAAAGAATTATCCGATCCTGAGTTATGTAAACTGGATTCAATTTTCAGAGGCAATTTGATTATGATAGTGGATGAGAGTCCTTCCACCACAGAAAGTTGGGTTTACGGCAGAGTGCTAAAAAATAAAGACTCTTCCCGAATGGCGAATCTAGACAGAACACATTCCCTCAATAGAATTTTGATTTGCCACGGACTATCTAATAGATAGGAGCAGATGTATGGCACATCGCCTCAATGATGGAAGATTTGTCACAAAATTCTGCTGCGCTCAGCCTCAGTTTGTTTCTTAGGTGTGCATACCCAAGCTGTTGGTGCGTCAAGCTTGTAACATAGTCTGCAACTCAGTGAAGAGATAGCTGTTAGGCAACTTTGCTCTCATAATGCCAGAATTTGATGCAAAAATGAATTTTAACGTCATGACTAAATCAACATAACCCACACACCCAATTAGCTGGATGGTTTAACGGGTAGGGTGTGGGTGAACAATTGCAGCCACCTCCTCTCTCAGTGGTGATTCCCTAAATAAAAAAATTGTGCGATGGTGGAAAGATTAAATTTATGATCAACTGTTCTCAAAACTATCTCATAATTTCTTTACATCACTCATATTAACAAATTATTAAAGATGGCCTCTATAATTTAAAATCTACAATCTGTTGCGACGATAAATGTTTACACTATTTTTAAACGCGCGAACATAAATGCGCGGCGCGTTTCAAATAAATGCAATAATTGTCAAACGTTTAAATAAGTAATTTCCCCACCTCGACTCCCAACCGTTTGCAATTCTCGTCACCCTATTATCTTTTAAAATGTACAGTAATAATAATAATAACGTAGTATAATAATAATAATAATAAAATAATATAATAATAATAACGATAATTGGCAAATGATAATGATAATGATAATATGTGTGTTGTGAATAATAAAAATATTAATGATAATAATAATAATAATAATAATAATAATAATAATAATAATAGTAATAAGTAATAATAATAATAAAAATAATAATAATAATAATAATAATAATAATAATAATAATAATAATAATAATAATAATAATAATAATAATAATAATAATTATAATAATAATAAATAATAATAATATATGTAAATAATAATATTTAATTAAATAATAATAATAATATTAATAATAATAATAATAATAATAATAATAATAATAATAGATTTTAAATTTAAAATATCTATAAAACATATCTGTAAAAATTTGAAAGCTGGGATTTGCGGTTTAGAATCGATTAATTTAATGCTTGGAGCACAAATATTGTATGTTAGATCTGATGTTTGATAACGCAACATCAAGATTCAACAATCTATTTCTTGTTTTGCATTTTGTACAGAAGCTTCACAGTTGATGTTGAAATTACAAAAGCGCTTTTCTACTAGGATATCGCGGCTAAAAGCCAGCCCTCGATCTTTATAATTTTCAGTAAAGAATCAGCACAAAGATCATTAAATTCGTCTCTTTCAGTGGCTGTGAAATCTAGTTCTTCATCAATATTTGTCATGGCAAATGACAATCCTCAAGATTGCCAGCGAAGCAGGAGAGAGTACTATGCATCTTGGAGATTTGTATGATCAGAATATCTTTTGCTTTTCCTCCTCGCCATTAGGTTCCGAGAACAAGGGATGGCAAGAAAAATCCTTTTCTCAATGCAGACATAAGTATCTTTTTCTCTGAAGCCTTTCTTTTATTGGATGAAGACTATTGTTCTTGTCGTCCTGCAATCCCAATTCATTTAATTTACTAAATATCATTGTGACAGCCTTAAATACCAGTAAATGTTTGCAGCAACCTAAATGCATCATGTTTCTCAAAAAAACTTTTAGTTCTCTTTGAGTGTGAGAGCAGTTTAGTACTGAAATAAATATGCGCTGCTGTATGTAATAATAGTATGGTGAATCATTTCACAACACTCCACTAAAGAGTCTAGCATTCTTATCTTGCCCTGTCTTCAGCGAACAGCTCCACCACAATTTTTTTTCTGAATTATTTCTCTTTGCAGCAGTGGGAGTTATTATCTGTGTCATTTCCATAAAGCTCTCGCTTATTAAATCCTTTAAGCTTTCCTGCTGTCATTGATGAAAGATCAGTACACATATTAACAGTCGTTTCCATGAAAGACCATGGTTATTGAGATAGGAGATGGAGGCGAAAATATCGGGCAATTATTATTTCCCCTTTCTTTTTTTTTCAAAGCTGCTCCACATTATATTTACCATCTAATAAATCTACACAAGAGAGAATCAAGAACATCTGTACTCATCTATTTGTAAACAATTTTTATGGTGAGTTTTTATTTGCTCGTTCATTACAGAAACGTGACATTTCAAATCTACACAGTAATAGTGAGGAACCTTTGATGTCTTGTTGGGGTTTCCCAGCATTTGACTAATTTTACGCCGATGTGTCTGTCTCTCCAGTTTGGTTTCCATTTCTTGATGGTTGACTGCTTTTACAATAAACTTCATGTTTCACTTGTGGTAATCTCAGCATTCTATACCATTTCGATTTTCTAGCCTTGAAAATATGAGCCATGCTGGGATTTAACCAGTTGCTTCGTAGCAAGTCATTTTCGTTGCTGGGGACTATGACTATGGCTTCATTGCTTAGCACACTAACTGGAACGTCGGATAATCTGCATCGTTGTTCCATGAAAATCCGTAATAACTCTCTAAATAAGTTCTTTTCTTTAAAAGAAATACTTTTGATGTTGAAGATCCAGGAATGGTAATGTTCCCATTACTCCTTAAAGTAGGTGGTACAAGTTCGCTCTCCTCGAGTTTACGCTTTCTTATTACAAACTTATCCATTTCAGAATTGATCACTTATGTAACACTTCACAACCCTAGTAACACCAATTAATTTATTTACTTATTGACTCTACTCTACTGATTCTACCCAAAGCACAAAATCTTCTGTGCACAATATATATATATATATATATATATATATATATATATATATATATATATATATATATATATATATATATATATATATATAAACACAAACATATATATACCATATAACTATCTACTCTCTATATGTAATGTAAGTTTCAGAGAGATGGAGATTAAAGCCTTTTC
>JABUQX010124782.1:20000-22500 GCA_015478945.1 Trachelipus rathkii | reverse complement strand
CATCAAAATTTATTTGCCCCAGCTAATGCTCCTTCCATTCTCAACTTCCCTACTATACTCTGCGTCATCCGTTCCATTTTCATCAACATATAGCCTAAATATTTAAACTCAGATACTTGTTCAAATTGTTCACCATCAGCATGTGATTTCATACCGCGGACTCTTCTCACTCATTAACATCACCCATTACTATTGTTCACGCCACTTTCAAACCTTCCTTTGTGACACTCTGTGCCCCTCTGCCAATCCTCACGAACTTTTTAAGATTCGTCACACAATGCCTGCCAAATCATCAAAGGTACTATAAGCAGGACACCTCAACCCCCTTTCTATTCTTCAGTAAATACCCTTTACCTGCCACTCCATCGTCTAATTCTTTCATAGTCTCATCCATTCATTATATAGATATGGATGGAAACATAACACAACCCTAACACACTCCACTATAAATTTTATTCCACTCACTTTCAACTCCATTTATTCTTACACACACTTCACAATCAAAATACATACTTTTGATTTCATTCAAAAGCTTACTACCAACATCATATTTCACTAGCACCTGCCACAGAGCTTCCTTTTTAATCCCATATGGTTGTTGCAGGTCCATAAAACCAATACAATTTCTTTTTCTTCTCTCTCTTACTTTTATAATCATTTGGTCCAATGTGAAGATTTGACCTACACATCCTCTACCACATCTAAATGTTCTTAAGATATGAATCGCTCAATCGTTCGACGCAGTCTTTCAATCAAATTACTCTCATATATCTTTCCTACAACACACAATAAACTAATTCTCCATCAGTTTAACACCTTCCCCTGCCACCTCAACCTCTATTTCTTTCATCATCTCATCTATATTTCCCTTACCCTTACAGATGAGTACAATTACTACCCTCCTCCAATCCTTCGTAACTATATCATCCACAAAAGCTTTGCTTCACAACTTCCATATTCAGTCAATCACAAACTCGCCTCCATTCTTACTTATATTACCAGTAATTACACCCATACCTACTGATTTACCATTCTTCAACTTTATCACTCTACCTATTATCTTCTCCCTACTAATTACCTTATCCCTAAAATACCTATTTCTTCTTACACTCTCAAACCCACACACATTCACTATCACAACTTCGTTACTGCCAATGTTATGCAAACTTTCGATATGTTCCCTCCAAACTTTCTTCACATCCATTTCGTCAGTCACGTAATGGATTTTCCTTAATCTCTTTCTTAACCTTTCGTGCTTCCTTACAGAGGAGTTTCCTTTTCCATTGCAAGTCCCAATTCTTCCTCCTTCCAAACTGTTTATTTACCTCTTTTTTTTCCTCCTACGTATTTACCCTTTAGTCTTTCTTTTTTCCTCCTCATATATTTTCATATAGCTAGCTTTCTTTCTCAACCTTATCATTGACTTTTAGCACATTCAACCACGCCTCTTTTTTTAATTTTGACTACTATTTCATTACGCCACCTCACTATTGACATTCTTATTTCCTACTTTAGCACGTCCAGATACTTCTCTTGTACTACTAACAAAGGCTTTCTTCATTTTCCTCCAGATTTGTTCAGTTTCGTCTTGTTCACATTCAAGTGTTTTATTTGTAGGTGCTCTCACATAGTTTTCCTTATAACCTTGCTCACTTAACTTCTCACTCTTAATTCTTCCCACTTCCTTCCTTATCTCTTTCCTTTCCATCCATGTCCCCACTAACTTAATCTTATATAAACCAACATAATGATCCGATATTCAACCCCCTCCATGATTTAACATCTATCGCATACTTCAGTATCTCCTTCTTCACCAACACAAAATCAATCATACTTTTCACTCCGGTACCCTCTCTTTCTACACAAGCTCTAGCATACATGTAAATATTTTTTTGCTCGAAAGACGTATTATTTACACTCACATACCTTTTTCCTCACAGAAATCAATCAATTTCTTACTATTCCCATTTTTCCCCGCAATCCCCAAAGGCACTTCTTACACCATTCCTTTTACGATCACCTATTTAACTATTCAAGTCGCCCAAGACAATCAATCTTAAGCCTCTACTCACCTCGTCCAAAGTCGCCCAAAGTGTCATTAAGATTATTCTAAATAGTCACACTCTCCTCAACTTAACCCTCAGACGGACCGAATATTACAATCACACATACCTTGACCTTCTCAAACTTAAATTTAACCATTAGTATTCTAGTACTCACACAAACAAAATCCACCATAGCTCTATGCCACAAGTCACTCATCATAATCGCAACTCCTTCCCTCCCCCTCTCATTCCTCTTCACTCCAGCAAACACACTTTCACTCCACACCACCAGTCTTCACCGCTTCTTTCATCTTTGTTTCAGTCACAGCAAGGAAATCGAAAATATCCTTTCTAAATACATGCATCACCTCTCTCCTCTTCTCTTCTCCATTTTTTTCTCTAACATTCCATGTACCCAGACGATTCATACAATTTCGCCGAAAGATACAAGGTCA
>JABUQX010124782.1:12500-17500 GCA_015478945.1 Trachelipus rathkii | reverse complement strand
CCAGGCAATAAATTTTGAAGAAAGGCTTTCAATCATTAGGAGTCGTAAATAGAAGAAAACAACTTCTTAAGAGTTAATAGAGAAAAGTAGCTTAATTGGCGCTACGCTACTCGGCGCTTTCATTTAATTAAAGCTCAAAACAATGACTGTAATTAGAGCCTCTAACTTATGATGAATATTTCAAAGTTTTATTGAACTAATCAGATTCATTACTCACTCAGCCATACAGTGTCACTTACGCCAATCGATTTTTCCCAAACTTCAACTCTTACTAAATGATATATATATATAATTTTTAGCAAAAAAATTTTTTTATATATATATATATATATATATATATATATATATATATATATATATATATATATATATATATATATATATATATATATATATATATATATAAATTAATTTAACCCAACAGGAAATAAAAAAAGTTAAAATTGTGAGCGAGGCTTTCGAAAGGATCAACCGCCTTTCCTCATTCAGGCTCAACTTTATTAAAACAACTAAAATAAAAAAAAAATATAAAAAGGAAAACAAAATGTTGCAATTCCATCCAATTGGTTGGTTTATTTATTACGTAATGTTATTGTTTAGATTTTTAACAAATACTGACAGCTTTGAAAAATGTTTAAGAACAATTTGTAAAATCATCTATTAAATTATTTTACAAGAATTAAATTTTTTAACATTTTTGATAAGAAATGATTCTATGAACTGTCTCCTGTGCACATCATTTTCGGAAGAGATCAAAGACATATTCCCAACGTCGATTCTGTGTTCTTCTAGAATCCTATGCCTGTGTAATGATGAATTATTATCTCCAATCCTCAAAGAATAGTTGTGCTGGTATTTTCTTCTTGATACTTCAAAGGTTTTCCCTACATAACTATTACAATCCTTACAAGGAATCTTGTAAACTATGGCTATGAAAGAACTTTTTAATAGTGAAAGGAACACTGGACTCTTTTGGCATGAATTTCATAAGATTTTCTGATGGAACAGGAATATTTATTTTAAAATTCTTATATTCTACTTCTACTATAACATCATGGCTGATGATTTTCCTGGATATCCTCGATAATTTACCTCTTATCGCTCATCTTCAATCAACAGATGAAGAAACTACCACTTTTCAGCCTTGTCTTCATTCTTACCCTCTACAAGATAATCTTCAAGATTCGTGTGATACCTTCTCAGCTTCTCCGCGACCATATTTGCCAAAACCTTGTCTTGAACATATCTTCAATAATTTTCAATAGGTGTCTCATCCTGAAGTTAATGCTTCTCTCCGTTTTATAAATACTAAGTATTTCTGGTCTAACATGGATCGTGACATCAAAATTTTGATTCAATCTTGTCATCAGTGCCAACTTCAAAAATTGATCGCCATACGAAAACACCTATTGCCCCTATGGAAATTCCGTCACAACGTTTTGAAACAGTATATATCGACATCGTGGGTCATTATCTACATCCTCCTTTACCGATATTTCTGCTCCATTTCTACAGATATCTTCTCACTTGCATTTGAGAAGAACAATTGGGCGGACAGAAGTAATTAGTCCAGTGAATAATGACTCCCCAAAATCTGTCGCATTTTCCTTCCTATGTGCAATGGATATCAAGATTTGGAACTCCTCTCTTTGTAATCTAAGATAGAGGACAACAGTTTGAAGAAAATATTTTCACCAGACTATCAAATTTGATTGGATTTTAGCAGACTTCGGACAAAGTGTTACCACCCTTCAGCAAATAGCTGAATCGAAAGATTTCATCGATCGCTGAAGAGTGCTATTATTGCGCGAAAACAAAACTGGTTATTCTCTCTTCCAGTCACTCTATGCTAAGTCTTATCTGCATTCTCGCGACCTGGATTATGTTCTTTTCTTGCTAATAACCGGAAAATTACCTCTTTGTTCTTAGAACTTCTTCAAGCACCTAAAACCAGAGTGTTCTTACAACGACTTCATGATAAAATTTGTGGCTCACATGAAACAAATCCGGGATTTTCGACACCTTTCATTACTCCAGTGCCTCCACATTCCTGCCGAACTTCAAATCTTTTCCCATGTCTTATTCTTGCCCTTACAAGGTTTTTCATCGGATGGATCGATGCTACAAGATACAACTTCCTGATGGACGGACGGATGTCGTGTTTCCTGCTGCTGTTACTTTTGCCTTCGCAGATGGTTCCTCAACCAGCTAGCGATTCACCTTCGCATATGGTTGGTTCCTCAACCAGCTGGTAATTCGTCTTTGTAGATGGTTCCTCAACCACCTGGTAATTTGCCTTGGAAAATTGTTCCTCAATCGGTAGTTGATTCGCCTTCTCAGACAGTCAATCCATCTTCAGAACAGCAGGAACAATCTTTAGTGTCTAGACTCAACCCAGTGCGTAGGGTGGGTTTTCAATAATTCAGTGAATTAAGTGCATAAAAATTAATTTAGTGTAAAAATACGCTCCAATTTTAAGGGGCGAAGTAATATATAGTGCTCACAATATAATATTGTCAAAATAAATTGTATTTAAATAATATTGTAGTGTTTAGATAATACTTTTCAAAAGTGCTTATAAAATATATGAGTTAAACCTAGATTGCATTTTCTGTAAAATCAGAGAAAACGAATTCAGATTCATATTCGTGGATTAGCTCTTTTCTATCAATTTTTCTCGGAGCAAAATGTAGTTTTATTTTATCGTTCTTTATATGTATTTCACATCATAATAGGTACTAAATAATGTAAATTCTAGCGTAATATAATATTTTATAGTATTTTATATAATATTTTATATCTTATTTACGTAAATAACTTGTATTTTGGTAAACACATATAAACTATGATTTTAGCGCTATTTCTCTCTCTCTCTCTCTCTCTCTCTCTCTCTCTCTCTCTCTCTCTCTCTCTCTCTCTCTCTCTCTCTCTCTCTCTCTCTCTCTCTCTCTCTCTCTCTCTCTCTCTCTCTCTCTCTCTCTCTCGACTCAGAAGAAAACTTAACGAGGTTGCAAAACAGCGAGACCTCTATGTGTAATAAAAAAGTGTAAAAATATTATTGCGCATAGTTGTATATCAGCCACTCGTTTAAACATAATCCGAATGTAAATCTTAATAAATAACTAAACATAAAGTTGTTTTTTTTACTCTTCCACTATAAAGATAGTTATAAAAAGAGTTCAAACGACTTATATGGCTGGTTCATTAGCCTCGAAATACCAATCAAAGCGTAACCCTATAGTGGTGGTGAAGTACGGCTGCTTCAACAGTGAATGGTGGAATCCCGATTACCTGTAGATACTGAGGATGCTCAATGTATAAACGAATCCTAATACGAGAAGCTATCAAAGAACAACCATCAACTACTACTTGAGCAGGCAGTGGAGAAACAAGAAGAGGAGATAACTCCCAACACTCCTGCCACCACAGAATTGTTCTCTTCCTTGAAGACTCATATATATATATATATATATATATATATATATATATATATATATATATATATATATATATATATATATATATATATTGGGAATATATATGTATATATATATATATATATATATATATATATATGTATATATATATATATATATATATATATATATATATATATATATATATAAGAAGAAGAAGTAGTTAGTTATATATATATATATATATATATATATATATATATATATATATATATATATATATATATATATAAGGATATAGATTGCTACAAGGGCAGAAATGTTATCAATAATTTTAAGAAAATTTGAAAAGAGACCTTCATCATTTTGTATTTATTAACTTTGACTAGTAATATCTATATTTATATATACATAGTTATATATATATATATATATATATATATATATATATATAGATATATATATATATATATATATATATATATATATATATATATATATATATATATATATATATATATATCAAAGTAATAAGAGGACGTTATAGGGTTTTCTCTCATAATTCTCTCATCTACCATTCCATTCTTTTTGTATTTATGGGGTATTTGCTGCAACACTTCCTATACACCCAAAACAAATAATTACCTTTTAGAATGTTTTTTACACAAATAATTATAGGAATGACACTTTATTCATAATTCCTTCTCATTTTTTGTCCAAATCATTATCTTTAAAGATTATTTTTAATATCATATCCTTTAATCTCGCAATAAATATAGCAATTTTGTCAAAAAAAAATTTGGAGACTGATCAAGGTTGCGTTGTTCTGTTAGGATGAGTAGTTTGTAGATAGTGCTTTGAACACTGCAACGAAAGACAATGATAGAGTGGAGAGAGAGAAGAGAGTGGAAACTGCCGGTACCAGCACATTGCCTCGTTTCGCTCGATTTCTGTTCTTGTACACACTAGCTTTGCTTGCTCGGCAGTTCCCTACTCCTTATACTACTCTTTTTATTATTTCGGAAGGCAAAATAAATAAAACGTTAAAGAAACTGAATAATTTCTGAAGTAAAAAAAAGTGTCTGGTATACGCTCGCTCGGTAGTTTCCTTACTACTTACATAATATTTTACAAAGCTAGGTTTATAATAAATTTTAATAAATCCATTTATAATGAAATAATCTATAATTAAAGGATTACTTGTGAAATTTGTAATACAACTATTACAAATTTTAAGATTCATGAAAAAGTAATAAACATGCAAAGAATATAAATCGGCTTGTACTGGATAAAAATTATTTCGGTATTAAAAAAAAATTATTTTCAATTTGTAAAAAAAAGTTTTCTAAATATTAAAATTCATGAAAAAAATAAAAATCATCAAATAAATTTAATGAAATGTGATTATAAAAATTACCGAAAATGAATTAATGATAATTTTAAAGCCTATTGTTATACTATATAAAAATCATTGATATAAAAACATTCATAAATAATATGATAAGTACAATTGAAAATAAAATCCAAGATTAAAATTGTAAAAATTTAAAACTAAGCCTTTCAATTTTCGTTGAATTTTATAAA
>JABUQX010124782.1:5000-7500 GCA_015478945.1 Trachelipus rathkii | reverse complement strand
TTCCGTATATCACTTATTTTTTATTTTATTTTAAATTTAAACAAAAGTGCTCAGATTATTTCAAATCATTCAAAAATCTTCATAATTTAAATGATCGGTTGAAAATTAAAAAGACCTAGTTTAGTATATGTTTAATAGAATTTTAAATGATTTTCAGAATTTTTTTTTTCAAAAAATATGCTAAACCTAGCAGAAAAAAAGGAAAATATATTGATTTTAATATATTTTTTTCATTTCTTTTTTCTGCTAGATTTGCCATTGACACTATTCTGTTTAAAGAGATAATTATTGGAAACTTTGTGTTTCCCTTTCATAAAGAGATAATACAGAAACCTGTGGAAATTACCACAGTTAGTATATATATATATATATATATATATATATATATATATATATATATATATATATATATTTATATATATATTATATATGTTAATATATATCTATATTTATGTTATATATATATATAGAAAAATATAGATATATTTATATATATGGGGAAATTTCATACGACAGTTGTATGAGAAAAAAAAATTATTAGTTCACTTTTATTTAAACAAAAATGTACTCTTTTGTGTATTGAATAAGAAAAAGTTATTTAAATTTATAAAATTTGATTTAATTAATAAATAAATGAAAGTTTATTGAAATTATACGTCCGGGCGTTAATGCACCGGAGTCTTGTTTTGCATACTCATAGAGAATTCAGTTTTAATTCTGAGAGCATGGAGATACGTTGTGATTTATTTTAAAATACGATGTTATTGAATGAAATATCTGAAATATGTTCATATTTATGTATTTATTTTATGTATTTATGAGTGTATAACACCCCACGGCAAAAATATATATATATATATATATATATATATATATATATATATATATATATATATATATATATATATATATATATATATATATATATATATATATATATATATATATATCTAACCTAACCTAACCTAACCTAACCTAACCCAACCTAACAAATTTAATTAAATGTTAGTATATATATATATATATAGCAGTAGGGTATATATATATATATATATATATATATATATATATATATATATATATATATATATATATATATATATATATATATATATATATATATATATATAATGTTTTTTGTGGCAATTTGTTGCCAGAGTTTTCGTTTCGTTCGAAACAACTTATCGTACAAGCGATCTCGCCTCGCGGATATTTGTGGTTTTAAACCAAATATTACCATATATGTTATATATATATATATATATATATATATATATATATGCTATATAGCATAGTTTAATTATTAAGTATATATATAATATATATTATATATATATATCATTTATAAATATATATATATATATATATATATATATATATATATATATATATATATATATATATATATATATATATATATATATATATATATATATATATATATATATATATATAAATGTAAAAGAAGAGAGTAGAAAGAGAGAGTATATATGTAGTGTGTGTAGTATATATATATATTAAGAGCAGCAGAAAGAGAGCATATATATATATATATATATATATATATATATATATATATATATATATATATATATATATATATATATATATATATATAACAGCTAAAAGGACCAAAACAAACTTAAACATTTTCATTACAAAATCTATTGCCGACTAGTTTCGGGTGATCAAATCTTCTACCCATTCTCAAGGCTAAAAGTAGAATGAACAAAAAATAATAAACTTACAATTTGAAATATAAAATAAATAAATAAGTAGGTATATAAAATTGTGGGCACTTTTAGGTGAGAGAAGAATTGATAAAAAATGAGGAATGAACGTATTTGATTATTAGAGAGTTGTGTGGTGTGAAGAAAGGGTTAATGAGAGAATAAATGAAAGTGAGTTGAGATGGTTGGTTGTATGGAAAGGATGGATGATAGTCGGTTGGTTAAGCGGATGTATAGTGGTGAGTGTGTTGGGAACCGACCGGCTGGGAGACCGAAGAAAAGTGATTAGTCAGTAAAAGGAATGACTGAGTGAGAGAAATGTGAGTTTGGCAGAGGCGAGAGGAAAGGTTCATAATAGGAGTGAATGGGGTTTTGTATGGGTATGGTTGTGGCCCACCTGGGTTAAGGGGATGAACCCCACATTGACGAGACATAGTGAGGGTCCGTCGGGGTCCCGTGAAGCTGTAGGGTGGATTTTCTGATCTGCGACAAGTTCTCACTATTGCCGACTAGTTTCGGGTGAAAAAATCTTCAACCCATTCTCAAGGCTAAAAGTAGAATGAATAAAAAATAATAAACTTACAATATGAAATATAAAATAAATAAATAAGTAAGTATATAAAATATAACATTTAAGGAAAAGTATTGTCAAATGGCGAAATCTCACTTCAAAATTATAATATTATCAGAATGCAAATTTTCATTTAACTTAGGTTTGTGGTGCCATATATACAAAGATTCCAACAAATGGAGATCCGGCTCATGTTCAA
>JABUQX010124781.1:7500-10000 GCA_015478945.1 Trachelipus rathkii | reverse complement strand
ATTATATAATATATAATATATTATAATATTTATATATACATATATATATATTAATATTATATATATATATAATATATATATATATATATATTATATATTATATATATATATATATATATAATAAAAGATTAAAATTATTTATATATATATATATATATATGGGCCAGGCCTTTGAGTACTCAGCATTTATGGGATGAGAAAACCGGGGTCTTGCTTTAAAAAACTACGTTTGAAGCGTTTCTTTTTTGGGACGTGGATGGCCCTAGTGGTTAGAGCATCCGGCTTATTGATAACTCTGCGACGCGGACGGTTCAATGTTCGAAATCCCCCGCTGATGAGAGTAAATATTTTCTGTTGACTATTCATTTAAAATATATTTATGGGGATGAGAAACCGGGTTGCTTTTTTTTAAAAACTACGTTTGAAGCGTTCTTTTTTCTGGGGACGTGGATGGCCTAGTGGTTAAAGCATCCGGTTACTGTTAACTCAGCAACGCGGAGTCCAGTGTTTTGTTCGAATCCCGCTGATGGAGAGTAAAAATCTCCTGTGACTCATTCTTAAAAAAAAATATAATATTATATATATATATATTTAATAACATACACATATTATATACATATATATTAAAATAAACAAAATATATATATATATATAATATATATAATATAATATATATTATATATATATATATATATATGAAAGTGGCAAGAGTGCTGGGAAAGTTATTTCTTTTTCCTCCATTTCACAAGTTGTCACCAATTATGTAGTCCGTGGAAGAGGCCAATTCTGTTGTGACCGGTGAAGATGATCTGCCTCTTGGTAGACAGAAGAGAGCTCGGGCTTTTTGTAGGCGGAAGAGCTCGGCCTCTTTGTAGGCCAGAGAGCTGCATCTTGGTAGGCAGGGGCAGGGACTCTTAGTGTGGCCTCTTTGTAGGCCAGAGCGGGAGAATACAGCCTCTTTGTAGGCCGGGTAGAGGGGTCGGAATCTTTGTGGGTCTGAGCAGAAGAGCTGGGAGTTCTTTTTCTTCCCCGACTAACAAGACTTGTAGTTGTAGAGGAGGACTTGTAGTTATCTCTTCTTCTCTGCTGCTTGTTCTTCCGCTTCACTGATCGTTGGAGTTATTGTGTAGCTTCTTTGCTAACTACAGTTGGAACGAATCCTGCTTTGACTCGGAGGATACCTCGGTGTCTGTTGAAAAGGTAGGAGGCTTTGATCACCGAAGGAATGAGCAGGTTCGTTCTATTTACAGCTAAATCATTTTCTTCCCAAATATTCATGGTTTGGTGGCGCCTATTCTAGGGACTTTCAGGAGTGATATAATGCCCATCGTGTTTTGAAAAACTTTTGTTCTCCTAACACTCTATTTAATTTCCATTCTGCACATTTCCCTATCAAAAACACCTCCCAAATTTCTTATTTCTTTCGATGGCTCTAAAGTCTTACCTGTGAACAGCATAAACATTCTTGGACTAAACATAAACAACAATTTGCATTGGAAACCTCAAATCGCTACGGTAACTAAGGTGGCCTCAGAGAAGCTGTGAATTTTGTTCAGATTGCGAGAATTTTTATTCCTTCTACTCAGCTATTCCAGTTATATAAAGATCTTATCCGCTCCTGTGTGTAGTACGGTTCGCACATTTGGGGAGCTCCCGTTCCATCCTTGTTTTGGATAAGGTTGAGCCTAAGGCAAGAGACTGATAAATTATCCCCTAGTTTCAAACTCCCTTGACCCTTCTTCTCTGCGACGTGACATTGGCGCACTATCTCTTTCAATAGGTATTACAATGACAAGTGTTAGAGGAAGTTAACCTCTCGCATTCCTTCACCAGTGCATCTCCCTAGTAGTACAAGAGGTTCCTTGCCTTCACATGAATTTTGTGTGAGTATTGGAAATTCAAGGCTCGGTTTTTGTGATCCCTCTTTCTATCCAGCCACAGATGTTCGGTGAAACTCCTTACTATCACCTGTTTTTTCTGCTGTAATCAATTTTCCTCTTTTTAAAGCTCGCGTCTGCGCCCTCCTGAGGGGTTGCGTTAGTCTTTGGATCTGGTGAGGTTCCTTTCCTTTTGTTTTATGCTCCTTCCTTGAAAACGCCTTTGCCCTTGAGCAGTAGTAGCATGTAAAAAGAAATATCTGTACCTCAGTACAATAACATCCAATCATATGTCACTTTTATCCAAATTGAGTTAGTAATACTCTCAGACCTGATTTTTGCCATACTTTTCAATGCATAACAATTAATATTATAAATGATGAAATATTTAATATATATATATATATATATATATATATATATAATATAAAAAAATAATTATATAATATATATATATATATATATAATATATATATATATATATATATATAATATAATATACTATATTGCTTTGGCCCAATATCATTAAAATTAATAAAGTATTTTCCTTCGTAGCTCAATAAACCACGTATTCTTGATGAGTTTTTTTCTTGTACTAAAGAGCATCCACACACCTTCAAAAT
>JABUQX010124781.1:0-2500 GCA_015478945.1 Trachelipus rathkii | reverse complement strand
AATTCTTCTCACACCTAACACGCCCTAAGATTGTCCATCTGAACACACACACACACACACACACACACACACACACACACACACACATATATATATATATATATATATATATATATATATATGTTATATTATATATATATATATATATATATATATTATTAGTTATATAGTATATATATATATAAGTTATAGTATATATATATATATATATATATATATAGAAAGTATATATATATATATTATAGTTATTATATATATATATATATATATATATATATATATATATATATATATATATATATAAATATATATATATATATGTATAAATATATATGAAGAATATAGCAGCACCATATATATATATATATATATATATATATATATATATATATATATATATATATATATATATATATATATATATATATATATATATATATATATATATATATATATATAATGTGTGTGTGTGTGTCTTTTAATATTTGCATGTATGTATGTATGTATGTATGTATGTATGTATGTATGTATGCTCGAAAACGTAATAAAATAGAATTTTATCTAATGATTATTTGAAATAGTAGTGACGTCACAGATATCCTTATCCGCATTAGTGACGTCACGGATATCCGTATCCGCATTAAATGAAAATCTAAAATATTTTTTAAAGATTCAAATTCAAGATTTTAATTCAAGTTCATAAATTTTGTACTCTGATAACAGAATTTATATAAAATTTTCACTTCATAAGGCCAGGTCATTGTTGAGTTGCCAAAATTTTAACAAGCTGTTCTCTGCTTTGTCATAAATGTTATTTGTCTTTTCGATTTCTATTTAATCATATTGCAAAGAGAGTTAACCGACTGCGAACAGTCTCCGGTTCACTACTGGGTCAGATACTTAATTAGACCACATCGGTGTGTGTGTGTGTGTGTGAAAGAGAATGTGTGTAGGTGTGTTTGTGTGTGTGTGTGTGTGTGTGAAAGAGAGTGTGTGTATGTGATGGTGTTTGTGCATGTAGGTATGTGTGTGTGAGGGTGTCTGGGTGTGTAGATGTGTGTGTGTGTAGATGTGTTTTGTTGTGTGTGAGAGTGTGTGTAGGTGTGTGTGTGAGGGTGTTTGTGTGTGTAGGTGTGTGTATGTATGTGTGTGAGGGTGTTTAGGTGTGTGTGTGTGTGTGTGTAAAATAATTTTGGGAACGTTTAAATAAAATGCAGTTAATGAAATTAAATTTATTTAAAATATTTTCATTAACCTTTAAATTCATTTTAGAAAAATAAAAAAAAAATAAAAATAAATTTTTAGAAAAAAATGAAAAAAATAATGAAAGGTTAAAAAAATATTTTATTTTATATATTAAAAATTAAATATCCTGGAATTTATGTATCGTGTACCTTTCCTGATATATATATATATATATATATGTTGAGTGATTTATTAGTTGTTATTGTCATATATTATTATTGTTATTATATTATTATTACATATATATATTATATTATTATACATATATATTATTACATATATATATAAATATATATATATATTACATGTTATATATATAAACATATATTATTATATTATATTACATATTATATTATATATATATATATATATATTATATATTATATATGTTACATATTATATATTATATGTATTTAATATTATGCTATTATTATTAAAAGAGTCATTATTGTTCTACAATATACATATACATATATTGGATATATGAAGGGACTATTATATTGGTTATATTATATATTATTGGCTAGTTCGTGTGAAAACACTACATATACATACAGAAAGAGATCATTGCCAAAATAAAATATTATTCTGCTGGTTGGCTATTATTGGTTGTTGAGCAGTGAGGCCTATATATACATATACATATATGCTCATATATATATTATTGTTATTGTTGCATTATTACATATGTTACATGTTATTATTATAATACACATATATTACATGTTATATATTACATATTGCTGCTGGCTACGTCATTGTTGTTGTATATTATACATATATTGTTATTATTTATTGATATATTATATTATATATATATTATTGTTATTAAGTTATTACTTAGATATTATATTATTATTTACATATTATTATATATGCAGATAGATATATATATATATTTATGTTACATATATTAATATTGTTGTTATATATAATATATATTAATATATATATATATATATATTATTATTATATATATACATATATTATACATATATATATTGAAGTTACATGTTGAGTAAACAGTATATATATATATATATATATAGCAGCAGCATAGCAAAGATATATATATATAGAGTATAGCATATATATATATATATATATATATATATATATATATATATATATATATATATATATATATATATATATATATATATATATACATAATCCTTCTTATTCAGCTTGAGTGGGGTGAGCAAATATGCCCAGAAAAAGAAAATTAGGTAGAAGATCATGCTTGACCTGTGAA
>JABUQX010124780.1:12500-20000 GCA_015478945.1 Trachelipus rathkii | reverse complement strand
ATAACCTTGAGAAGATGGTACAGCTTCTTACCCTAATCCCTTATCATCTTGGAGGTAAACCCAACATTCTTTACCTTTTCTCAACTTTAACCCTTCTCCTTAAATTGTTTAACTCTTTCATTTCTTATCTTTGTATCCTGTTCTTTCTCTTCAAGCCTAACGCAAGAAATACCTCCACCTACCACGTGGAAACGTTGTGACACTTTGGTATCTCAAACTGGTCGAACTTGCGGTGGTACTTCTTTGATTTCCCGTGGAGTGATCAGAACACATAATCAAAGTGATTCTCTTGAGCATGGAGGCATTCATTCTTTCCTCTTTATCTTTAACTAAAGCTCATTTAACTTGAATTTCACTTATGACCATGCAAAATATATTCTACGCAACACTAAAAACTCTTTTCTTCATAGAAATTGCAATAAACTTTCTCGATCCTCTTCTTCCCGCTCATTCTGGTATTTTGAAAAAAAATGTCAGCTCCAACTATGTTTTTCCTCTTTCTATACTCTGTCTTTTTTAGACTGCACCACAACTGTCTCACCTTCTGCTAAAGCTGAACTCTTACATCATACCTTTGCCTTTAAACCCATTTTAGACGACAGTCTTTCTGCTCAACCTACCTCCAACCCATCTATGCTTAACATTGTAATTTCTTCTTAAGATGTTATTTCTGTTCTCTTTGAGCTTTACACTAACAATGTGTACTGTCCTAACGGTATCCCACCAGTGGGTTTAAAAACTTGTGTTTCCTTCTGAGCTTGCACCCTGCCTTGATAAACTATTTCGTGTATGTCTCAAAACTTTAATCTTTCCATCTTCACTCCAGTAATCTAATTGAATTTAATATTTCTCAATCTTCACTTCATCACTTCAAAACTCCATTTACTTTAATACTGACAAGGGAGGAAAACTCTCATGTCTCTAATCGTTAGAATGCTCTAACCTCGTTACATTGGAAAGCTTTTGAATCTATTATTAACGGGATGAATCGGAAGCATATTAAATCTAATCTCATTTGCAATCGCTAGTATGACTTCGGTAAGGAACGTTCTGCTGGCGATCTTCTTTCTCATGTTTGTGACTCTTAGTGATATCTTCTTCAGCATTTTCGTGGATCTTTTGCTGGCGAGGTAGTGAAACACTTTGCATAACTAGCGGAGTTAAATACGTATACTTGTCAATATTTTTATTTAGGTACCTTATATTTATATATACAATAATAATTTATCTACAGTACATATTATTAATTTATATTATTTAAAAATTAGTTAGAAACAATAGTAATGATAATAATATTAAAAGTCATTTGTATAATATAAAATAATTAATTGATGTGGTCTTAAGATTCAAATGTTCTTAGGGTGTAATTTTTATAAATAAAAGTTATTCGGGGTTTTATGGTGGTTGTTTCACTTTTTCTTTTTCACGAAATGTAAAATTATTTGAAATATATAAATTTTATTTCCTTGTGTCTACTAAGTATTTATTTAGGAAGAGACCTTTTTCAACACAACAAATAAGAGTTAATTAAAGAAATTTATGAAATTGTAACAGAAGGCTCAATAAAATATATATATATATATATATATATATATATATATATATATATATATATATATATATAAGATATATATATTTATGAGTATATTATAGTATATATATATATATATATATATATATGATATATTATACATATATATGAAAGTATATATATATATATATATATACATATATATATATATATATACATATTAGCAGTTATATATATATATACATATACATATATATATATATACCGTGGCTCAACGGTAGAGCGACGGAGTCGCATAGCAAGGTCGCGGGTTCGAATTTTGTTCGATCCTAGGTAAAAATTACCCAGAGAAGCCCCTCCTTGAATAGGCTATGTCCGTGAGGTGTGCTTTTTAATAAATATATATATATATATAGTATATATATATAGTATATATATATATATATATATATATATATATATATATATATATATATATATATATATATATATATATATATATATATATGACAACCAACTTATATGAGTCTATACTAACGACACGACCTATAAATGTACAAACTAATTTGATTTCCGAGAAAACTTTCGACTAACTAGAGGCTTTCGAGAACACGTTCGACGAAATTTAGAAAAAAATGCTAACGAGACGACCTATACGCTTAAACTGGTTAGATTCCCCAAGACAAAAATCTGTGATTCACTAGAGGCTGACGTGAGAACACGTTCAACCAGATTTAGAGTAAAATGCTAAATTTGGAAATCCAAGTTTAGAACTTTAGGCTGTGTTTGGATCATTGTGAAATATTGTGGAGTTATCTCTCAACAAGTGCTAATTAAATTCGACGAGGAAGAAATATCTGCTCAGTGTCATTCATGATTATAAAATAACTGAATATGAAATTGTGATAATTGGGGGGAGGGGAGTTCATTGACTTGGATGGTGATCTTGGAAGGAATCCCGGATGATGTTGGAATTCCATAACATAAATCTTGCTAGAATGATTGTGCTAAACACTGATGAAGAGAACTAAGATGCATTCATCACACTTCAAAAACACTGTCTTCCATTATAATTATTAACAACATAGAGCAGTACATGTATATTTATTAATAGATCAAGGTAATATTACGATTTGGAGCGGGTTAGGCCATTTACGTGTAATATGGAAATTGAATTCCGAGATTTTAAACTGACGAGAGCCTTACAAGAACGAATTGTTCTCATAGGTAGACGGTACAATATATATATATATTATATATATATATATATATGAGTTATAGTTGAAATAAAGAATTTTACATATATATTATATATATATATATATATATATATATATATATATATATATATATATATATATATATATATATATATATATATAATGAAATGCAATAATTTTAACCTGTATCAAATTTAAATTAAATGAAGCCTCTAATGGGTATTTAATCATACATGACCCTGGACTCCAGCATGAGCATGGGCCACCCACTGGCTGCTGGCGACGAGACAAAGAGAAACCGAGAATCACTTAGCCAAACTAGCAGTGCCAGTTACTGAGCCAGCGAGCCTCTTTCTGCCGTACTTCCTCAACGGTGTCAAACAGGTCAAGGCGCGCATGGTGAATAATAATATAAACCGGGGGTTATTATGTAGTTGAATAATAATACCTGCAACAAATTTGTAATTGTAGTCACTCCTGTGGGTTAATGCTAGATGGGTGATCCTGGACTCCAGCATGTTTGAACATACGCCAGCGATTCAGGTGAAGTCTGAGAATATTTCACGTTCAAGAAGAAGCGCTGTTGCTGCCTCTTCGCTTCGCACCGAACGGCCGGGCAGCGGTCGCGGCATGGTGAATAATAATACCATAAACTGGGGGTTATTATGTGAGAAAATGCAATAATTTTAACCTTACAATTACAAATTTGATTGCAAGGTTAAAATTATTGCATTTATATATAAAAAAATTTATGGTATTATTATTCACCATGCGCGGTACCTTGTTTGGCCCTAGGTTCGAGGGCGAGCGGGAGGAACCGTAGTAAGGCTTCTTTGACAGTAGAAGTATTCTCGGTTTCTCTTTGTCTCGTCGTAGCGTAAAGTGGTCAAACACATGCACGCTCATCTGCTAAGGTCCAGGATCGTATCCTAGCATGGTGAAATACATTAGGGGTATTTACAATTACAAATTCTGATTGCAAGGTTAAAATTATTGCATTTCCTTATATATAAATAATAACCCTCGGTTTATGGTATTATTATTCACCATGCGCGGTACCTTTGTTTGGCCCTACGTTCGAGTGCGAGCGGGAGGAACTGCAGTAATGCTCTTCTTGGACAGTAGAAGTATTCTCGGTTTCTTTGTCTCGTCGTAGCGTAGTGGTCAAACACATGCACGCTCATCTGCTAAGGTCCAGGATCGTATCCTAGCATGGCGAAAATACATTAGGGGGTATTTCTTTACAATTATATATATATAAAAAGATATATATATATATATATATATATATATATATATATATATATATATATATTAGAGCAGCGTTTAGAGTATATAGTTATATATATATATATATATATATATATATATATATATATATAAGTATTAATTATATATACGTGACCAGTAGAATTATCTCGAAAAGTATAAATATATACAGAAAAACCAATTACATATTTGGAATCAGCGCATAAAGCTTATTACCAGAATGTTAAATATATATATATAGATATATATATATATATATATATATATATATATATATATATATATATACATATGCTGGCTATACATATAAGGTTATATATTGCTGGAGAATGCTTGAAGACAGAGCCGGTCTCGCCTCTGTGTGACGTGACTAGGACTCTTCTGTCCGTCCTCTGTCCCCCAAAGGCTCCAGCCTCCTAATGGAAATATGTTTCCTTGAACTTCAATTTTTATTGGGCTCCGAGCCGATGGAGGACAGAGGGGTGCGAAGTCCCCCCGGGCCGAGAGACCCCGAATCCTGATATCTATGGGTCTACTCTAGGTGTTTGTTAGTTTTAAATCATAAACGACTTTACATAGAATATATATAATTTTTTCAACAAGCTTTATACGCTGATTCCAAATATGTAATTGGTTTTTCTGTAAGTGTCAATTTTCGTCTTTTTATTTTGATGGATCACGTTCTGTAACTATGTGCCATATATATATATATATATATATATATATATATATATAGTATATAGCATTATATATAGTATTTTATATATGTATAGATATATATATATATATATATATATATATTATATATATATATATATATATATATATATATATATATATATATGAAATTGATTTAGGTTGTAAACTGTGTAGTTATGACGCCTCTCCGAATCTTCTTCATTTTCATGGCTCAACAATGAGCCATTGGGAGACTGGGATTCACTCTACAATCTACTAATAGTGATAATAATATAATTTAGTGATAAAACTATTGTTAATGATAATAGTGGTAGTGTTAATAATTTGTGCAAGTATTAATAATAATAATAATAATAATAATAATAATAATAATAATAATAATAATACACACACACACACACACACACACACATAATAATAATAATAATAATAATAAAATTTGTTAGTGATAAAACTAGTGTTAATGAAAATAGTGATAGTGTTAATAATTAGTGTTAGTATTAATGTTATTAATAATAATAGTGTTAAAGCTAGTAATGGTGATATTGTTACTGATGTTAGTGCTATATACATTTTAACCGGACGTTATATAAGTACACATATCTATATATATATATATATGTTGTTATGATTATATATATATATATATATATATATATATATATATATATATATATATATATATATATATATATATATATATATATATATATATATATATATATATATAACCTCTAGCAGAAGAGGATCAGGGTCTACACTCTACAGAGAACACCCCACAGTGGTTACAAAGACGGTAAGACATTCCATATTGAAAACCAATTCGCTATCATATATATATTATTATTATTATTATATATATTATTATTATTATTACATATTATTATTATATATTATTATTATTATTATTATTATTAATATTAGTATTACATATATATTATTATTGTTATTGAAGAGTATATAGCATATTATTATTATATATATGTTATTATTATATATTATTAATATTATTATTATTATTATTATATATTATATTATTATTATTATTATTATTATTATTATTATTATTATATATTATTATTATTATACATAGGCCATATTATTATTATTATTATATTAGTTATTATATTATTATTATTATTATTATTATTATTATTATTATTATATACATATTATATTATTATTATTATTATTATTATTATATTATTATTATTATATTATTATTATTATTATTATTATTATATATATTATATATATATATATATTAAAGAGGTGGTGTCATTACATACCTGAAGATTTCTTATTTGGAGTCCGAGAAAGGCCCTGTCCTTTCAATTCTCGAATTTCAGAATTATTGACGTAGAGAAGATCGAATGCGACATTTTTCGCTCTTCCGTGGAGAGAGCCCATTAAAAGAGGGAAATTGACAGACGAGCATTGGACAGAGTATTCATTTTTGCTATTGGAAAGCACAGAGACAAGCTGCATTCAATGGAGAGCTTGATGGCTCCTCTCGGGGCCACGGACAGTCGTCACCTTTGGTCATCCGTAAACTCATCACCAGTATAACTATGCAGACTCTTCCCCCTGAGGACATTATATATATATATATATATTATATATATATATATATATATATATATATATATATGATATATATATTATTATTATGTTATATTTTTTTTATATGTATTTTATTATATATATATAATATATATATATATATATATATATATATATGTATATATTATTAGTTATATATAGTTATATAGTATATATATATATATATATATATTGTTATTATATATATATATATATTATATATATTATATATTATTACATATATATATATCTCCTGAGGTCATGTATATATATATATATATATATCATTGCGACTTCAACATTTTGGTAAATGTATTATTACTATGAGGGATAGAAGAACCAGAGCTTTGTAAAGCATCTTTATCCCGCCACATTACGTCTCGAGAAAACTCCTTTCTCATTTTTAATATCTAAAATAGTTAATTTGCATGAATTAATAATATATTTATTTATATCACAAATATGAATTTAATGAAATCGAAATACAATTTTCTTTTAAATATAAAGTAAACAATGCAAAGCTCACTAATTTAATAAACTTAATGTTCTTATGATGAATCACATGAAAATTAGAAAATTACTGTTCCTATTGCACTGCCATCGGTGTTTAAAGGTAGTTTGAGAGTGGTTATGTAAAAGGATTTCAGAAATGCGAAGGTCTGGTAGTTGGTTCGTTTGTGCAAATATTTTAAAATTTGAATGGTTTACCTGGTGGTGCTTATTTAAAGCATGATCTGTAATGTTAGGGATGAGTTACTGGGTTTGTTATGTTATTACCTGTGTACTGTACTGTATTGTGCTGTGCGGTGATACTCTCTTGTGTTCATTAATTCATGCAAAGAAATTAATTTAAATCTTGAAAAATGTGAAAGGTTTTTTATTTCGAAACGTTGATATAGTGTAGAGAATTTTATTATAAAAGATTTTGTTTTACTCCGTTCCGGTGTCCACCCAAAACCTTGCGGCTTCAAGGCTCCGACTCCGACTCCGACTCCGACTCCGACTCCGACTCCGACTCTGACTCCGACTCCGACTCCCGAGAGCACCTTCAGCTCCGCAGTCATAGCTCTCTCTTATAATAAATAATATTACATGGAATAATATTACACGATTATAAGGTAAAGTATAGTAGACTATAGAACGATTATTCTCATATTACATCAACTCAATAATAATAAT
>JABUQX010124779.1:2500-20186 GCA_015478945.1 Trachelipus rathkii | reverse complement strand
TGATGGGAATCGATATCGACCTTAGAGACTCTCATCTTACGTTCCTAAAAATGGACGATAAACACGACGCTCTCGACACGCGCGGCAATAAAGTTCGATTAATAATAGCGAGAGAAAAAAGGGCTTATTTAGACGTTATTGAAAAGGATTTAGCAGTTAGTAAAAAACAAAATGAGGAGTGCCGGGAACTGCTTACGGCCCTCAATTTGATCAAGATATGGGGCAATTTCGCGCTGGAATCGACGTCGCGGGGCGTTGAAGAGCGCGTCCACATAATAAACCGCGGAGGGCTAAACATTCTCGTGGAAAAATCAGCGTCCGACCTTTTGTGGTTGCGAGAATACATCCATGAACTGCGAAAATTTATCTTCGCCGACAAAAAATCGCCTCTCTGTCGCCGACGCCCCCCGCCGTCTTCATTCTGTTCTCGTCGAATGTATACTACGAAGCGACATCCGACGATACGGTTTTAAAAAATGAAACGCCATAATAATAAAATAAAATAATTCTAGAACAATATAAAACAATTTATATACAAAGATATATAATATATATAAAAAACAAAATGCAATAATAACACTATGGAAAGAATGAATAAAATTGGCATTGAAATTTGCCATAATAAGTCAAATAAAACCAAACAAAATTCTACTACAAACAAGATATCAAAATCCGCAAAAAATAAAAATATGATGCCTACTCTAGGAAATACTTAATAATGCATCAACCCTATATTAGAAGGTAACATTCCCAAATAATAAGTAGCTTTTGAGCCAATGCCATTGAATCGGGAGTAATACCGCCCCGAACATTCAGGGCCATTGAAGGTCGTTATTCTTTTTTAAAATAATATTGATATCGTATCTTAAGTCTTTCCTTAAACCATTGTTTGAAATATAATAAAACAACTAAATCTATATACTATTATTATTAATTTTTTATTACTCGTAAAAAATATCATATAATTAAAAAACTAAATTAAAAAAATAATACCCCAAAAAAATTATTACTTCTAAAAAACTATTTATCATAGTAATTTGTAAGAAGACTATTAAAAAAAAAATAACAAAACGAAATTTTTTGCACTTCCATCCAGAAAAAAGTAAAGGTTTTCTCTGCTAAATATATAGCTTGTGGTGAATTTTTACGTAAAATTTAAAGTCAAACATATAAAAATATAAAAGTCTAATGATAAAAAAATGATTAAGAGTATAAAAAAGTAAAAAAAAAATATATAATTAAAATATATAACATGACAATATTTTATTTAGTACAAAATGTATATTTATTTCATAATATCTTACTTCTTAAACATTATTATGATAAAATTTTTAAATGTAAAAAAAAAAAAATTCACCTTTTATTTTTAAAAAAAATTTTAAAAAAAAAAAAAAAAGAAAAAAAAATATATCTAAAACACTTGCCTATATATACTTAATACTAAACAAAAAAAGAAAAAAAAAAAAAATTAAATAATTACTGAATATCTTCATATATATCATTTCTATATTACTATTTTTTTAAATTCCGAATTTATTTGAGCCCTTTGAAAAAAAAATTCGCTTAATACTAAAAAATTTATTTTTCATAAATCCAAAAAAAAACAAAACATAACTCTCTCTCAGATGACAGATGTTACCGAAAGAGTCGTAATTAAAAGTGTACTACTTTTATAATAATATATATATAATATATAATAATATATAAATAATAATAAAATAATATAATATATATTATATAATATAATAAAAGATATATATATATATTATATATATATATATATTGTACTCCCTCCGCAAGGGTTATCACTTATTTTAAGCGATTTTAATAAAATAAATAGACAATAATAATAAGAAAATAAGAAACATTATCCTTAATTTTACCACGAAGGGGAAAAATATTTAACAAATAATACGGTAATCGAATGCTTAAAATGTAATTAGTCATCAAACAAACAGCCAGGTGTCTTTTGAGTTCCCTTTATTAAGAAATTATTATTCACACCTTAGAAAATAATACATAAAAAATTAATCCCCGTCCCGGAAGATGACCTATTTTAACCAAAAAAAATATATATAATGTATACCTTTTCATGAAATAATTTCGATCGTTTTCTTTCAAATCACCATCAGAAGAAGTGAATATTACTGAACACGCGTAAATTTTAATTATTACTTATGATCTAGAAAAAAAATTATTAACCACTTGTACTCCCCATTTCATTTAGTGTCTCTAGCTCCCAGTATAACTTATTTTGCCATGGAAGACTCTCTAGTTCATATCTTCTTTATTCCACCACCTTTATTACAATACACCAAACCCTCTGTACTCTCTCTTTAGATCTAATAAGCCTCCCCTATCATAACCTCGCCAGTCAACCCCTCACTAGAGTAGAACCTCTCATGCCCGGGGAGGTGCGGAGGCCCTTTGCTATATGTCGCAAACTCTTTGGCGGGGGCAGAAATATTATCGGTTAAAACCAAAATAAAAATCTCTCGCCCATTATCCAGGTTAATCTTTTAAATTCATTTTCGCTCGCAAAATTCCCCCAGCCCGAGCACCGAGGGGGGTGATGGTCTTATATATATTAAGGTACATATATCCATTTTCTGACCAAAAAGTAAACAAGGAGGCCTCTGTTCGCCGGTAAACCCGAGTAATCTGTCCCTAAAACTCCCCAAAGCGCAATCGTACGCCCAATACCCCTGTTTAAACCTTGTTTCAACCTAATATTGCGTGCTCTCATTTAACGCGTAAATAAAAGAAACGTAACCAACTAGTCGGCAGTGTTAAAATTCTATTTTCATGGTCAAATTAGCGGAGATAAAGATCTCCATAACCCTATTAAATGATAGTATATCCAAAGTTATTAGCTGAATTCCTCCGAAAATACATAAAGAATTCCCCGAAGCATTTTAGGAGACCCGCGTCAAATAATATCGATATATCGAATAAAGTCCGGCCCGCGAAAACAACCTATCGTGTAAACATATCTATCCATCGAGGATCCTTCTGCCTATACCTTATATTTACCCGCCTTTGAGGGCACATCCCTAGGTCCGAGCCACCATCTCAAAAAATCGGCAATTAAATCTCCCCAAAACCACCGTCTTTATGACCTCAAGCCAGATACGCATAATAAAATAAAATAGTTTCCTCCCGACCATCATCAAAAGGTGGTTTAAAAACCGTCTCCCGACCGAGTACGCGCATATGCCGTGCCCGAATATCTCAATTCCCAGGAGTGAATTAAATCAATTATGTAGCAACGTCTTAGAACCCAACCCAATGACAAAGTACTCTCCACAACTCACCTCACGTGAAATGTCCGCGCAGCAACACCAGTCATATTTATTAAAGGTCAAACAGACAAATAACCTCATACTTACGCAAACTCTAGGGCAAAAATGTAATTCACCACGACGATTACATGCGCTTCTATATATGACTGAAAATTTAGGTAAAAGATGGAAGCTAATTGGATTTAAAATGTTAAGAATGGTTTTAAGGCTCGGTAAACATTAGGTCATGATCTACCCTCCACCCAACATAAAAAATAATAAGAAACACACACCGACTCCACCGCTCCTTATTCTCATCAACCTCTACCGATGTACAGGGTTCGTTATTTGAACACTACTATTAACGCTTAATCCCAAGAAGGAACCGCCTATGGGAGAATACCTTTCCTCATCAAGATCCCTAGATTACTCGTCAGCGGATGAGGAATTCCGAAATTATCAGAGACAATCTACCTACATCGCCGCCTGAATTACTTCTCAATATCTGAAAGAATTTCAATAAAACTTCCTCTAAATCCGTTACGATACAAAAGCCAGCCAACATATTCTAATGATATTCCCAATTCCACCCTTCCTACCGTTGGCATCACGTGTATTCCTTTCTTCCTCCTTATTCTCGATCAAGCGATGGGGGGCCTTAATCTCAAAAGTGAAACGAATCTAAAAAAAATGCGAACAAGAATTAATACAACAAACCCCGAAAATTGATAAGATTTATTCTCTTTTACTCTCTCTTTTTATCTAACTAAGCTCTTAGCCTGGTAAATTTTATACGACATTGAAGTTTATTACACGCCAAAGACTAAAATTTTTAAAACTGAAACAAAGTTAAAAAAAAATACCCCAAATTAAACACATATTAATAGATAAGGAAATTATAATAAAATGAACGATATTCCCAAAAAACAAAAAAACCAAATTCATTTGGTGATGTTTAATCACTAACCCTAAATAATTCATAATACTGCATTCCCTAATACAAAAAAATATTATAAACACACTCTTTTGATTTTTATCAAAATTTAACTTTATAAGCTAATCCCCAATCACCTTAGAGGGTATACACTTCTAATTTTAATTTATTATGAATTTGAAGCATCTCACCTGAATAATCCAACCACAAACAAGCAGTCCCCAAAAGAAACAACCTATGCCAGGGATTTCGAAACAAGTCTCATCACGTAGAAGCGCGAAGAATAAGTACCAAAAAAGTAAGTGCGATCAGACTGAAGATGATCCGCACTCACTTAAAGACATCGAGAAAGTTGAATGTCTCATTGTACCCTGTGGGGATAATTTGGTAATGGACCTTTTGTGGGCTGATCCTTCTCCTCATGAAATATTCCGTGGTTTTAAGCTTAATAGGTATAGAATGAACTCTGTTTGATTAACTATTTAAAATAAAAGTTGGATTTTTTCAAAAGGCTCCTTGCTGAGCTGGAAAAAAGATATGTATTATATATTTGACCAAATTTCTTTTCTATTCAATTTTATGATGAAAAATTAAATTTTTTAACACTTATATATTTTTAATATATCATTAGAAAAAAAACATATACATCCACAATCTATCACATAATATCGCTAATCCAATGAATCTTTTTTTTCGATATGTCCGGTTAATAAAACGTCATGCACACACACTTAAATCACCTACTATATTTCACTTCCCTAATCCTGTTTTATTTACTATATGTTACGCTCGTTTTCGATATTTCTTTTTTTTAACCGTCATGAACCTTATATTCTTCGCTCCCTCATATCCATAAAGGACTACGACAACTAAGAGAGCTGTGAGAATTATACTTCCTGGGCGGCACTATCAAATTAATTAAATAAAATAATTAACCCTTTTTTTTAAGTCAATTCGACATTATTTACTATATTAAAAATTAACTAATTATGTATCAAACTAAAGAAAATCTTCCAATTTTTAATATCTCACACTCAACCTATATCTTAATTCTCTCTCATTCTCCCAACTAGAAAGTATCTATTTCTAAAAAAACTAAAAGTTAATCAATATCTTGGATATATTATTTTAAAAAGGTATTGTCGCAATCTCCACTCAGTCACGGACTAAAAATTAATATATATATATTCTTACCCGTAAACAACATACATCTCCTGTCATATAAATGTATTTTTAAAACTAATCCCCATAAAATGAAATACCAAATAATTATCCCAAATAAAAAATTCCTAAAAATATATTAATCGTAAGAAAATTTATTTCTTCCATAATACAATATCTGTCCTACAAACGCACATACTCTCTCTCTTCTAATTACATACTTCTCCCGCGCACCAAGAAATATAAGGAGAAGGCCCCGAATAAGCAAAAAGGTAGGAGATAGAAGACGTTTCGATCCCTCCGACGAGCTTTCTTCAAAACATAGAGTACGCATCTCGCTCCCCCAATTTTCTCATCAGATCTATCTAACTTCCATGATCCAATTCGAATCGCGACTTCAAATCAAACTCCATGAAAAGGAACCCAGTCCCAAAGATGTGATAAGAACAGGTATACGATGGTGCCAAACATTGACATTAGTTGCGTTCGCATGATAAGCTGAAAAAAAGTAAAAACAATCAAAAATACCGATCCGATCTTCTTTGTCTATACGCGCGAACTCCATGCTCTTGCATACAGCCGTAGAGTCCACCATCCACGCTTCGCTCAATCGAAAATAAAGTATTCATCTTTCATAAATCCACGCACCACAGTCCATTTCTTAGAATCATACACTATCCCCCTTTCGTTTTTTCATTGTTTTTAATTTAAAAAAAGGCCCCTGCTTTCCCCCCCCCCCCCCCCCCCGATTTTTCCAGTTTTTGTGGTATAATATACGATGCGACGTCGCCCCCACACTGCCTATATCGCGCGAAGTATACGTTATGTTTCAAAGTTTCGAGATGGTGTCTCGCGAATTTAAAACGGGACGAAATTCGTGGAGGAAAAGTATTAGGACTCCCCGATATATTCCTCCCCTGCCACTAACCGTTAGTTTCCTTTTTTAATATTCCCCGCGACACGTTCGCATCACCAATAACTCTCCCGGTATCTCTATACACCGTCTATCACAACGTGCTCTCATACTCGAAAACTATTTTTTTTATTTAATTAAAATTGGGGAAAGGACAAAGAATATGAGCAAAAAACACTTCGAAAAACAACGCACGCCACCTCACTCCTCTCTTTCTTTCCTTATCCGTCAGACCGAGAAAGAATTTAGGGGGTTGAGCCTTATTATGGTAAGGAATGTCTCTAAACATTCCGACAATAAATATTCCGGAATTAACCCCCGAATCGAGACCATCTGTAACAAAATAAAACGACCTCGAAAAATTTTGCAAATCCTATTTTTCTCTTTCCCACACTATGTATTAGGAGAACCCATTCTTTCTCTTCCCCGATTTCCTTCCCTAAATCGTATCTTTTTAATATTAAATTAGAGGAGGAGGAACCACCCCATTCCCACCCTCACTATTCTTCTCACCTTGTCAAAAAATGAGCTACTCCCCATCCTCGTAATTTTTAAAACAGAAACTCCCCTCACCTTCCGCCGTCGCCTCACGTCGAAACAATAATTAATAACCAAGCGTAACCTCTTTTAAATCTCATATTTATCAAGAAACTTTACGCGTCTCCGTTACAAATAAGACTGTATTCACCATAAAAATAAAAGTGTAGAAAGAAAATACATATGATCTGCGATTAGTTCTTCCAATCCCTAATTTCTCGCACTTTGGAAAACAGACTCGATGCGAACAGTAGAAGATATCAAATGCGTTTTGTAACTAATAAATAAATTCTGTTCTACAATCTCTTTCTTCTTAGTGGTATTATCTTTTTCCTGTATAAAAAACGTCAATAAACGATTGGCTCTACGATAAATCGAGCGCGATGACGAAAAGATTGTAGGAGAGGTATTGTCGAACGAGGTTCCCCTCCGCCCACCTAAACTCTCGATCTCTTGGCCGCGGAACGCTGACGACGTAAAAGGAATCTCCGCTTTCGGCTACGATCTTCGAGCCGGTGAGTTTCAGGGCCCCGACCGATTGCCGATCTGTTCTATTTCTCGGTGACGAATTGTTACTATCCAAATGTCCCCCTATCGGATAATAAAATGACATCCTTATCATCTGATCAATTTATAACCTCCCCATGTAAATAAAAGACGCTGGTTAATATTTCTTAACATCTTCTTACAGATTCAAGTATTTTTTTCCGTTATTCGTATATTAAGTTTTAATTATTAAATCTAAATAATAAAATATTTTAACAAATAAAATTGTATTATTTAATAATTTATAAAATAAATATATATATAAAAAATTAAATTATAAAAAATAAATAATAATATTTTTGTATAATAAATGTAAATAATTATTATTAATTATCTAAAAAAATTTATCATTTAATTCAAAAAAAATTTTAAAATAATTCTTTAAGTTTTAATAGCATAAAATAAATATATAACTGTAATAATAAAATATAATATTTTACGTTTAAGAAAAATTTGAGAACAATAAAAATCTTTATTTTAATTTGAAGTTTTAATTCGTCTTAGGATGTAAATTTTACAAGCTCGTATTTTGTATTATTAATTTTTTTTTGGATTGAATTACAATAAATAAAAGAAAGAAATTTAACAATATATTTCAAATATTTGTAATTTAAATTAACATTTCCATTTTTTCCTTGAAATTAGTCAATTTCCGAGTAAAAAAGAGAAATGGTTGGGAAGTTCATTAGATGTTGTTAAAGAATTAGAGGAAATCAAAGTTATTTCTGCGTTTACGCTTTGCTGATCATCCCTGTAATATTCGTATCCTTTTCACATTCTTTCTATAAGTGTAAGTAAGTAATCCTTCGTTTGAATATAATTTACTAAGCAGCGGAGGATCTCCAGAGACCACAAACAGAATTCAGTTTATATCCGTTTAAAATTTCATCAAGGTAATAGCTTACATAGTTTTAAATTTATCTCGGAATACCAACATTTTCGATTTTATTAAATAAATTAAAAGTCAAACACTATTTAGTATTAGAGTACTAGAATGACTTCTTATATTTTATATCACGCCCGCAGAATCATCGTCTATTAACATTCTATATACGAATAAACTAATCTCTCACAACCCACTGTGAGTTATTTCTATATTATTCTCGTAGGGTATGGGATAACTCCTTTTATACGCCAATCCGAAAGGGATTTTTTCTTACTCTCGCAGGCTTGTGGATTAAATTGCGAGACCGCAGTTGGGGAATAAAGAATTAAATTAAATTCTTTTCCTCTTTCCTCTCTCCGCTCTCGATAAAACAACATATCTCTAAATTTATTTTCTTAAGACTGACGTTTAAGAACATCAAATTTCCCATTTAAACTTAACCGAAAAAAACACAACAACGAGATATTATGTTATAAACAAACACCCAACTCAACACATAAACGAAAAATATATACTTTTAACATAACAAAAATTGACAGATAAAATGTTAACCCAAGCCATAAAAAATCTCCCTGTACCATAATCACAAAACGAAAGAAAAAATCCCCTCGACATTGGTGCATACATTTTAAATAGTTACCTCGAGAGATACCCAGGCCCATGAGACCGTATAAAATAGGATTACAACTTGTATCTTAAGCAAAAAATATCTAACTTGAGAAAAGAGAACTACCCAAACTTCTGAGCAATCATCCATACTCGAACACGGCTTAGAGTTTGGTGGGGACCAGTTAGAGAGCCTTGTAATTAGTGAAACCTTTTTCCCTAATTTCCGATAATACCACCCGGCTCTAAAGAGAGGAAATATCTCAGCAAGTATTAGTTATTTATGAATTCAGTTTATAAGGTATATCAAGTTAGTCCAAGCTGCGTTGACAATATTATCGTCGCTTGTATAATATATTAGACTCTGTAGAATAACTTAGTTAATCGAGTTGTGCAAATTCACTTCTACCAATTGTTATACTAATCTTCTTAAACATTTTAATCAATTTCGCCGTGACCTATGTTGGCTTGCAAGTTACGTCAAAATTAAAAATTTAGATATAATTAAGTAACTCTAAAGATATGTAGATCTTTAACATCTGTATAATCCCGAAATTTAAATTTTTAATACAAATAATCTGTGGGTTAAATTGCAAGGATTATATACAGAATTCCATTAAATAATCTAAAAAATAAAAATTAGACCTCCCCTCATCATATTAAGAAAAAGAAGCATTTTCAATACGCATTAAATGTAACCTTTGAGAAATCGCGCGGACTCCGTTTATATATATTTTTTCGAACTTTTCGTTACACCCACTTACGTTCTATTTTATTTCTAGAACTGAAAATACGAAATTTTCTCATTAATATTTTCAAAAACAATTTATTTACTCTCTATTCTTCTCTAAGCGGAGCTTGTCGATAATATTACTACATATACTATATCGAATTAATAGTCAACTAATCTCTATTTATATTATATTACATTTTTTTCCCTTTACCCTTATAATGAATATTTATTTCTCTGATAAAGTCAGAGTCGACAAGAACCCTCAGCCCTCGATAAAGGTCAAATATTCACTGAGAAATAATCCCTGTTTTTCCGAAAATTTAAGAAATAAGGCGATCAGTTGTAAACCCCTCAGAACGTTGACCTCCCGTATTTCGTTTATATATAGTTAGTTCTTCTGGGCGGCTAATTTCTGCTATCCACCTAGACCTCTTATTACCCTATTCCTTATCCTTGACCATTTTTTTTCTCTCATCGAACGCCATATCTCTTAAAAATAAATTATAAAAAAAAACGATCCAAAAATATATTTTTCTTTTGAAGCACCTTCTAATCACCCCGGTGCATATTAATAAATGATGATTGTTTTATGTAAAAACAGTACCGGAGGGCGAATATAGACATCTCATTTTAATATTCATACGCCCCCGAAATACCGGCTAACTCGTTCTCAAGCAGCGGGTATAAAGCATATAACATTAATCACTTTCTCACGAGCTAGAATCAGCTATACACGTCGTGCTTTTTTTGTTCTCCCTTTATGAGCGACGGGGCAATCTTTTTATTTTACACGTTTTTTAAGTTAACTTACTATAGTGTAAAAACAATATATTTAGCTTATATATAAAAGCACAAGAATACTATATAATTTAAATATAAAACTTTTATAAATCATATATTTAGGAATAAGACCAAGATATTATTATTCATTCTAGTTTAATATTCACAAAAAAAATTGCGTCAAAAACACGATTTTTGAGCTAGCTTGAACCAAAGCAAAAATTATTTTTTACCCTTTTAAATTATTTTTTATTTTCTTTAAGATGTAAAAAAAGAGACCCGTAAACAATTAATACAAATACAGTCCACTAATTTTATACAAAAATAACAATAGCTGTTTTTTTATTAGTAAATTACCTTTTTTAAGATAAAACTTAAAAATATAATTGTAAAGTTCTTTTGAATATCGCGCGTCACAGATTTGAATACGATACCTTCCACCGCCCCTATTTATAACAAAAAACAAAGTTCACGGATATCACTTATTAAGAATACTTTTGTTTTAACAATAATAAAAATGTATAAATATAAAATTTCTGTTTTCTTCAAAGAACTATTCTCTTTTTAAGTTCTCCCGCTTGGCCGCCGCCTCTAAAACAATACATGCTCTATTATTAATGTAAAATCCCGATTCCACGATCTCTGTCTTGCCTTAGAGAGATTGAGGGCGAGTCTTCTCGGTGGCGTGCGCAACGGTCTGTGAATAATTCCAGTATCGTTTTTTGAGAAATCCGGTGCTGTTAGTGGCGAGCGGAAAGAAGATGTATTGCAAGCTACCATTTGTTTGACCGAATATTTATCACCTTTCAACGCATCTCAAATATACGAAAGTGTCTCTATTTAATCTTTCGAACCTTATAATTATCTCTTTTAAAAAAAATCGGCTCGAAATATAAAATATTATACTGCTCGCTTCCCTGTGGTGAAGGTCGGTTTGCAGAAATAGTCAAAAATCCAATATAGCACTTTAAAACGGGTTTTCACGACAAGAAGGCAGATATGACACTAAGAAGAAACCGAAATTTACTATAAGATTACTGGTTTAAAAAATAGAAAAAGATAATAATTAAATTGATACACATAAACATACAAAAATAAATAAAATCTGAATCATTTTAAAAACAATTGAATTAGCTGCTTTCTACTGTCTTCGTGGTGTTAATCAAGCTGAATTGAAAATAGTTTCTTTACTATTTCCTACAATACGTAAAGAATCTTCTTCTCTTAAATGTTCAACTTAACCTGCCCTTTGTTAAAAAAAAACGGAATTAATAATCACGAATTTTGACATAAGAAAAAATTCAAGACCTATCTGAGGGACAGCCACACAGCACGCACCCCAACGCAGACAGCAGCACACAGCACAAAGACCGATGGAAGATTTTGATGAATCAAAGCCCTACGAACGCAACGGCTCTTCGCCCAGAGAACAGCGGAAGAGGAAATATGGTATTAAACTGCAAAAGTATTTCCAAGGCAACAATTCTCACCACTAGGAAGAAGTTGAAAAATAGTAAGAAGTCCAAAAGCAACATGTCATTGGTACAGCGTTAATTTGTTATCTACTGCTTTATATTCCGAAAAACAAGAAACGATAAGTTAACACAATATATGCAATTATTTCTTTCCACATACTTAGCCCGTATCACGTTCTGAGCATATTCCGTTCACCCTTCTTCTATATATCTCTGTATCATAAAAAACATTCCTTCGTTAAATAATATTAGATTACCAAACAATACGTCAGAACTACGACAATTAATTTTTATAATTATAGTCGTAGTACTTTCTACATAAGAATGACCCAGCACTCCGATAAATGAATATATCTCATAACCACTTTGGAAATAGTTGCCTCCCTCCAAATATACTAAATTAAATGAGACCGAATCTCTTCTTTTTCTTATGTCTTCACGTTTTTAGGCTACTAAATTAAGGGTAAAATTTGTTTATTCGAAATGAACAATTGAAGACTCTGTCGACCGAAATTTTTTTGCATAATGACAGAACCCAAAAAACACCAATATTTTTCGTTCCCCCACCGCACTACAAAATTTACAAATTTTCCACCTCACCATTTTTGAATGATTATAATAACCTCCACCCAAAAGAAAAATGGAAAAAAAATCTACATAAAATAAATTTTTTTTCTAAGATTACATATGATTCGGTGCATGGGATGCTAATATTTATGTACTTTAGGAAAGCCATAAAGAATATAAAATCATTATGAGTATTATTATAGATACCGACATAGTTTCTCTCCGGCAAACTCATGTTCCGTTTAGATATAATATAAAAAATCTCGTGGTATTGCCCACGAAAACCGACTAATGATAACACTTAGAATACGTGGAGCATCACTCTTACACCTCTACAAAACACCATCCAGCATTAACAAAAACTATGACTAGAAACCGACTTATAAAAACAAACCGAAGACATAATAGCCGTACGCCACAAGACGGTAAACATCGACCTTTTTAATCGTCTATTCCGCTACGTCACACATCAAGAAAGCTAGAAATAATCTTAACGAACCCCGACGAATTTCACGAATGAAAAAATAGAAGAAGTTAATATACAATAAACTGGTAAAAAAATTGGTAAAGGAACAACTAGTACGCGAAGCTGAATAAATATTCCTGTAAAGTTGCCCCTATCTCCATCGTTTTCTAGCATCACTCATTCGGCATAATTTACTGTAAAAAAAATTGTTATATTCTGGTCAAAAAACTCAAAAAAAATTCGAGTCGTGCCATAGTTTCAGAGTAAAATCCAACTTTGTTACAGTTCGGAATTGAAGCGGTTTAAATAGAGGAACGCTACTGTTCGTAATCGATTACTCTCGCCCTCCTCCTGTAAGCAATATAAACTCTATGATCTTAAAAAATAATTCGGTGTAAATTATCATGGAAACCTGAGTATCAAGGTTCCCTTGTTTTGCAATTTCTTACGAAGATATAGAATACGAGGTTGCAGTATTCAAAGCTTAGCAAAAGGCGATCTTGATAGGATTCAAATCTGCCCTTACGGATAGGTGCAATTATTGAGTGGACTGTCAAGCCTCTAGAAAAGAGTGAGAAGCTAAGCAATTGCCATAGTCACCACCCGCGCTTTGTCGTTGTAATGACGTATAAATAGTTATTTGCTAAACAACTCTTAAAAAGTTGGATGTTATATTAAAATCTTAATTTTTTTGTCTCTATATAAGATAGTTAATATAAAAATATATATAATAATCTAAATAACCTATTTATAAATAAAAAAATATATAATAATAATATAAATAATAATATAAATATATATAAATATAAATAATATACATAATAATACTATTTATTTATAAACTATTCTATTAACTTATAAAATATTTAGTAGTAAAAAAGATTATATAAAAATTATATATAAAAAAAAGTAATTATTTTATTATTTTATGATTTTTGACTTTTAATTAAACTATATAATTATTAAAAAATATTATTACTTATATATACGAAATATACAGTATATAATAGAAAAAGTTACGAGTTAATTACTTCTCCTATAAAAACTATATCCCTTAAATTTATTTTTCTTATAAATTTATATAATTTTAGTATATGAAGCTATAAAAATAATGGCGCGCAAAAATAATGATAATCATGAGGGTGCTACGCTCCCATTTTTCTCAACCTGCAAAATAAATCCGCTTTAAGAAACGAAAAATTTATTATGCAACATAATAACAACCCGAAAAAGTTAAAAATAATAATCAATTTATTCTATATTTTACATTATATTAATTTTACATTAAGTAACCTCCTTTAATACTTATTTTTTCGTTCTTTTGAAAATGACTTAGAAAACCAAATGGTTTACTATGTAAAAAATAATAGAATAGATATTTATTTTTATTTATTTTATATATTATTCTTTAATATTTATTCTTATATTTATAATTTAAGCTAAACCTTATTAAATAAATATATAGAATAATAAACTTATATTATAATATAAATACAATAAAATATAATATAATAATATTATACTTTTCAGGAACAAACTTCTTATATTTACATGATAAACCAGAAAATTTTATAGAAATATAAGTTACAGGATGACCAAGCAAATATACTTATACGGATGAAATAAGTGCAAGAAAAAAATTAAAAAAAAGATTAAATAAATAAAAATTTTATATATATTAAAAAAAGAAACACCCGAGTGCACATATAAAACCCAGACAAACCCAATTACGAAAAACTACCAAAAAAACGACCAAATAATTAACGAAAAAAATCATAAAATCAACGCAACATCCTACCCCAGCAATCTTCGCGGACACAAACTAACTCCCATACATCGCTTGGTAGAGTACCATTAAATTTTTATTCCTGTTTAAATTATAAACTCGGGCAAAAATGGTTTAAATTGTATAGAAATGTTTAAATTTGAAAAAAGATTTATTAATTATGTTGTGTTTATCTTGAAGATTTTACTAGATTAATATGGATAGTGTAAATCTAAGTGAATTTAAATTAAATTAAAAATATATTTATTAATACATTATACCAGTTCTCCAATTGAGGAAAATAATTGCTTAAGAAACAAAAAATTATTTAGCAACAGTCTCCTCGAGAAGGTTATAGCAGGTATAACGATATTTTGATACCCACGAAGCGATACACGTAGAGGTATATTTGATCTGTAAATAATTATCTAATCGTTTTAATATTTATTAAAATATATTGATTATTCAGTTATTTTCACTTATCATCTTTGTAATCTTTTCTATCTCTTTATATTTTACTTTAATTTTTCATCATACTTGATCCCGCTGTCGAAAACTTTCGATTTTCTTCCTTCAAAATACCATAATGATCTTTTTACGTTAATTACCGATGACAATCCTATCGGAAGGAGATCATCAACAGGATGAAAACTAATTTATGAAACGTAATTACCAGGAGGCTACCTCCACTCTACGTTATTCTCTTGTATCCGTTATTGTCTAAGTCTGAGTTAATAATTTATAACAAAAAAAAATTTTTCAATTTTATCATAGAAAGGATCACTTTTGTGATTTATGCGATATTTTCTAATCTTAACCCTTTTGATTATAAACGTTTCCGACGATAACGCACTTAATTGATACATTAGAAAAATCGAATTTAATGAGAACTTAAATCTATAAAATTAAATATCAATAAATTATATATATACCACTTTAAAATTTATATCTTAATATTAAATTCTAATGGCCCCCCCTTAATGACTCCGATCAGGCCCACCCCGAAAAAAAAAATAACCTTTTATTAAATTAAAAAAGTTTCTTTCTTCAATATATATTTGAACTTTTCGTGAAAAAAGAAGCTCCAAAATATAATACTCTAAACGCGATAATATGAAATTTTCCATTTCTGGAGCCTTAGAATAAACCGTTAAGCCTAATAACCCCTCCCAATATGGGACCTTTATCGAACCGCTATAACTCCAAAATGCCTCCCTCACCTTCGAAATAAACTTCTTCGTCTCAAAAATTCCGACTTCGAAAAAAAACTGACGAATTTTTTCCAAATTATCTAACCTTAGTACTATAGAACGATACAGAATAAACTTCACATAATAAATAAAAACGCTTAACGATATCATCCCTGAACAATATTGCCGTTTGATCGTTCGAGTCGTATTTATGTAATGCCCGAAAAACGTCATTATAAATATAAGTGACCCCGTAAGAAACCCACCCGATAACCCCTCCCGAATCGTCTCAGGAATACGAAACGTCACCTATTCATTTGAAACGAAAAAACGTACTTACTCTTGGAGATGGTGCAAATTAAATTTTCTTTCTTAAAGCGTCCGGGATGATGGTGCAAATAATAAATTTTTCGTTCATAAAGCGAAGTTTTTTTCAAAAAACCCGAAACAAAATAATACGAATCTTAAGTCTATAAAGAATTGCTATTGAGGCATTCACATATCATCTAATTTTTTTTTCTAGTTAATGAATAATTTTCATCAAACGAAAACGACAGTCTCAACGCCCACGTTTTTTTATTTTATTTTATTTGTTTTAAGGAATACATAATCTAGTTAATCTAAAAAATATATCATAAAAATTGTTTTTTATAAAAAAAATAATTTAATAGTCTATAGAAAATTGATATTTACAAGTTTATTAAAATAAATATAATTTTCTCTTCTTCTTAATTTTTTTTAAGATTAATTAAATTAATCATCATGTTATAAATAAAAAAAATGGCTTGAAGCCTATTGCTATAAAATGATGGTACATTATTTTTATCATTGTTCAAGAAGCTAACTTCGTCAAGTAACGTCGCAAAATGGTTTCATCGCTCATCGTTCGTCGGAAAATGAATACACGGTTTAGCCAGTCATCTATAGGAATTTGTTTTTAATTACTTTTTACTCATTTCTTACTATACAGAAACCTTTGCTCGATGTTATTATTTTCGAAACCAGTTAAAAAATAAACTGCTCACAACACTAAGTATTCTATTTAAATACAAACCGGAAATTCCGCCCGACCCGAAATAAGTCCACACCCGAAATGAGAGGAAAAGAACGAAAGACATGAATCTGAGAAATTTGCGAGGGCCATCTATCTTTGGATGAACCTCATTTTTCCATAACATCAGTGTCCAAGGACGCATATATTACACATCAAAATAGACGATTTTAGTGGTTTAAAATTTACTTTTGAAAAGGCAAAAAACTACTATTATTGATTTCTTAAGCATTATCAAAATTAAATAGGATGGAAAAATTGATAGAAGTGTTTACTTTAAATCTACAGATAAGGAACATACTTGAATATCGACTCCTTCATTCCTCTAAATAGTACATCAAGCCTTTAAGATATCATTTGATTGGACCCTTTTTAATATAGAAATTAAAAGAATAACTCACAATCTAATAAACAATAACTTGCCCCAATATAAAATTAAGAAAGCTATAAAGAACAAGTAAAATTATTTATTTGCCAATACCATCAATGAAGAGGAGAACGATAAGCTCATAATATATTATAAAACTGAAAATATTAGTCAGAAAAAAAATAATTTCAAAAGAGCATATGAAAGCAAAAGACTGGAAGAAGCTTATATTAAGATCTTGCTATAAGCCATCGAAACGGGGCTCGTAGTAGTAACGTTGAGTACTGGTTTCAGTGTTCTGAAAGTATGTAACGTCGCTAATATAGGATACACAACGATATAACTACATTAAAGAAAGCTTCTCCATCATAAGAAAAAAAATATTTTTATGAATTGTGCCTCGGGAAATCATATTGCTCTTAAAGAAA
>JABUQX010124778.1:62500-64227 GCA_015478945.1 Trachelipus rathkii | reverse complement strand
TATATATATATATGTTATATATATATATATATATATATATATATATATATATATATATATATATATATATATATATATATATATATATATATATATTATTATTATATATATATATATATATATATATATATATATATATATATATAGATTTTATCTCCCTCGAGCTTCGTCACAAAGTTATAGATAATATATATAATATGTTAGTTATTATATTATATATTATATATATATTATATTATATATATATATTATATATATAAAATTATTAAGATATATATATATATATATATAATATAATATCACACACACACACACACACACACACACACACACACAATATACACACACACACACACACAGATTTACTTACACTCACACAGATTTACTTACACACACACACACACACACACACACACACACACACACACACCTAGCCTACACCTAGCCTCCATATAGCCTACACCCAGCCTCCACATAGCCTACACCCAGCCTACACATAGCCTACACCTAACCTAACCTAACCTAACCTAACCTAACCTAACCAGCCTAACCTAACCTAACCTAACCTAACCTAACCTAACCTAACTAACCTAACCTAACCTAACCAGCCTAACCTAACCTAACCTAACCTAACCTAACCAACCTAACCTAACCTAACCTAACCTAACCTAACCTAACCTAACCTAACCTAGCCTACACCTACACCTAGCCTCCACCCAACCTTCACCTAGCGTACACCTATACCTAGCCTACACGTGCCCCTACAACTTTGATGTCTTAACCTTGTTTGACCATGATATTTCAGCCTTGACCCTGCCATATACCATGGGTCAATTTTGACCCACGCTAACTTGATGGCTTTGATGGTTCCCAACCACCGTAAGAAGTATCTAGTGATGTTCTATTAGTATTCTATGATTATTCTATGAGTGCTGGGTGAGTGCCAGGTGAGTGCCAAGTGAGTGCCAATGAGTGCCAAGTGAGTGCCAATGAGTGCCAAGTGAGTGCCAAGTGAGTGCCACATAGTGCCAAGTGAGTGCCACATAGTGCCAACTGAGTGCCACTTTTTTCAAGCCTTTTCTAGCCTCCCCTGAGCCTAGAATAGCCCTAATATGGGTGTCTACCCCTATGTTATAAGGTATGAGGATTCGATTGGTGTATATTACAAGTTGCTAGGATGCTTCCTACTATGAGTTAGTCTTTTTCTAACACTTATACACACATACACTACGACACTTATACACACATTCACTATGACACTTATACACACTATGACACTTATAAGCGCTTACACTCTCCATAGACACTTACATTAAACCAAATACACTTACACTCACACCCACACACAGATACACTTACGTTTACACTCACACACTTGATATTTTGATACCTCATCTTTGATACCATCTATATTTCATACTTAAACATTTTTATTAAAAACATTTTTTACTTAATACTTTTTACTTAATACTTTTTAATTTATAAATTTTTAAAATTTGTATGTAAGAAGAAAAAACCAGAGTGTTATATAATCATTTTATTTTACTACAATTGTACGAAATATTAAAAACATTAACTTTACATACCTTAAAGCAGTGCAAATCAGTAAATCAATAGAGGCACTAAATCTAGGATTAGTATGCTTTTGTTTTACTGCTTTACTGCTTTAACTCACTGTTTTACTGCTTTAACTCACATGTTTACTGCTTTAACTCACATATTTATTA
>JABUQX010124778.1:50000-57500 GCA_015478945.1 Trachelipus rathkii | reverse complement strand
TGTGTGTGTGTGTGTGTGTGTGTGTGTGTGTGTGTGTGTGTGTGTGTGTGTGTGTGTGTGTGTGTTTATGTGTGGTCTAAATAATAATAACAATAGGCATGAAGTAAATAACACTAAGTATAATAATAAAAATAAAAATAAAATAATAAAAATAATAAAAATAATAAAAATAATAATAAAAATAAATAAAAATAATAATAAAATAAATAAAAAGTATTAAAACAAAATAAAAAACATAATGTTAATAAATATATGAGTTAAAGCAGTAAAACATATGAGTTAAAGCAGTAAAGCAGAAAGTTAAAACAGTAAAGCAGAAAGTTAAAGCAGTAAAGCAGAAAGTTAAAGCAGTAAAGCAGAAAGTTAAAGCAGTAAAGCAGAAAGTTAAAGCAGTAAAGCAGATAGGTAACACCTCTATTGATTTACTGATTTACTGCTTTAAGGTATGTAATGTATGTGAGTTACGTGAGTTAAAGCAGTAAAACAATGAGTTAAAGCAGTAAAGCAGAAAGTTAAAGCAGTAAAGCAGAAAGTTAAAGCAGTAAAGCAGAAAGTTAAAGCAGTAAAGCAGTAAAACAAGAGCATGCTAATCCCTTAGGTGTTAGGTAATACCTCTATTGATTTACTGATTTACTGCTTTAAGGTATGTAATGTATGTGAGTTACGTGAGTTAAAGCAGTAAAACAATGAGTTAAAGCAGTAAAGCAGAAAGTTAAAGCAGTAAAGCAGTAAAACAAAAGCATACTAATCCCTTGTTGCTATGTAACACCTCTATTGATTTACTGATTTACTGCTTTAAGGTATGTAATGTTAATAAATATGTGAGTTAAAGCAGTAAAACATGTGAGTTAAAGCAGTAAAGCAGTGAGTTAAAGCAGTAAAGCAGTAAAACAAAAGCATACTAATCCCTTAGGTGTTAGGTAACACCTCTATTGATTTACTGATTTACTGCTTTAAGGTATGTAAAGTTAATGTTTTTAATAAAATTTCGTACAATTGTAGTAAAATAAAATGATTATATATCAGACACTCTGGATTTTTTCTTCTTACATACAAATTTTAAAAATTTATAAATTAAAAAGTATTAAGTAAAAAGTATTAAGTAAAAAATGTTTTTAATAAAAATGTTTAAGTATGAAATATAGATGGTATCAAAGATGACGTCATCAAAGATGAGTCATCAAAGTTGAGGCATCAAAATATCAAGTGTGTGAGTGTAAACGTAAGTGTATCTGTGTGTGGGTGTGAGTGTAAGTGTATTTGGTTTAATGTAAGTGTCTATGGAGAGTGTAAGCGCTTATAAGTGTCATAGTGTGTATAAGTGTCATAGTGAATGTGTGTATAAGTGTCGTAGTGTATGTGTGTATAAGTGTTAGAAAAAGACTAACTCATAGTAGGAAGCATCCTAGCAACTTGTAATATACACCAATCGAATCCTCATACCTTATAGCGAGTGTAAGTGGTCTATTAGGTCTATTCTAGGCTCAGGGGAGGCTAGAAAAGGCTTGAAAAAAGTGGCACTCAGTTGGCACTATGTGGCACTCACTTGGCACTATGTGGCACTCACTTGGCACTCATTGGCACTCACTTGGCACTCATTGGCACTCATTGGCACTCACTTGGCACTCACCTGGCACTCACCCGGCACTCATAGAATAATCATAGAACACTAATAGAACATCACTAGATACTTCTTACGGTGATTGGGAACCATCAAAGCCATCAAGTTAGCGTGGGTCAAAATTGACCCATGGTATATGGCAGGGTCAAGGCTGAAATATCATGGTCAAACAAGGTTAAGACATCAAAGTTGTAGGGGCACGTGTAGGCTAGGTATAGGTGTACGCTAGGTGAAGGTTGGGTGGAGGCTAGGTGTAGGTGTAGGCTAGGTAGGTTAGGTTAGGTTAGGTTAGGTTAGGTTGGTTAGGTTAGGTTAGGTTAGGTTAGGTTAGGTTAGGTTAGTCTGGTTAGGTTAGGTTAGGTTAGGTTAGTTAGGTTAGGTTAGGTTAGGTTAGGTTAGGTTAGGTGTAGGTGTAGGCTAGGTGAAGGCTAGGTGTAGGCTGGGTGTAGGCTATGTGTAGGCTGGGTGTAGGCTGGGTGTAGGCTATGTGGAGGCTGGGTGTAGGCTATATGGAGGCTAGGTGTAGGCTAGGTGTGTGTGTGTGTGTGTGTGTGTGTGTGTGTGTGTGTGTGTGTGTGTGTGTGTGTGTGTGTGTGTGTGTGTGTGTGTAAGTAAATCTGTGTGAGTGTAAGTAAATCTGTGTGAGTGTGTGTGTGTTGTGTGTGTGTGTGTGTGTGTGTGTGTGTGTGTGTGTGTATATATATATATATATATATATATATATATATATATATATATATATATATATATATATATATATATATATATATATATATATATATACTGAACCACGTGATTCTTAGTTGGTCTGGCCACGTGGTACCTCTCTCTCTCTCTCCTCTCTCTCTCCTCTCAGTCTCTTCTTCCTGTTTCCCTTTATATATATATTATTTTATATATATATGTATATGTATATATATATATATATATATATATATATATATATATATATATATATATATATATATATATATATATATATAAATTATTATTATTATTATTATTATTATTATTATTATTATTATTATTATTATTATTATTATTATTATTATTATTATTATTATTATAGGGAATTCACGGACTCGGGTAAATTGACCTGATTTCAAAATATCTCATTACCAGATCTCACGTTTGGTCCTGGGGACTAAAGGGCATAAAGTTGACCGCGTGGTAAGGGTTCGTATCCTTTCGGTGGCTATATATTTTGATTTATAACCGGGAAAGAACTCGAACAGCTGAAGACGATAAGGCTTGAGGTGGTAAGGAAGTTTAAGTATATATATATATATATTTATATATATATATATATATATATATATATATAGTGAAAGATGAATTTGAAAATATAGTGCGGTTCTCGGAGAATCAATAAAATATTTGGTATAAGTTTTAATAAAAACGAAGTGTTTTCGTAAAAATATAATACTTGCCTTGAACTCTCGTTGTTTCAAGTTAAAATAATAATAATTACAACGTATGAAAGTACACCTTAGCTATTGGCCTTTCTACTTAGCGGTTCTTTGTGCGTGGTTCTTTGCTACGAATGCGACGGACTCCGCGGAACTTGTTAAAAAACGCGACGATTAAATTGCGGAACTTGTTAAAAAACGCGACGATGGCGAAGACGATGAATTTGCGATTCATCCCGACGATGAAAATAAATTAACAAAACGCTTTATAAAACAAAATGGCGGACGCAAGTCAACAAGGTTGACACCATTAAATAAATAAATAAATTAAAAAAAAAAAAAAAAAAAACACCTCAAAAAGTATAATTAAAAAAAAAAACACCCATGAAGGTAGCTGAGTAAAAAATTTGGCCCAAAAAGGTCAAGGTCAGGTAAAAACCGTTGGTCAAAATGACCAACGGTCAGTCAAGGTCAAAAAGGGGGCGGAGCTACGGTGTCCAAAATGGCCCTGATACTACTGTTATCAACTTCATATAGAAATTGAGACCAACAAATTTAGCAGTACTAAGCCCACAAATTACTCTCCTTTCCAGTCTCCCCCATATATTCAGAGAAATTATTTTCATTTTCAGAAGCAGGAAATATATTTGAGGAAAAACGTTTAAAAATATTGCCCAATACTGGTGAACAGTTTTACTGTAGATATGTAATCCACTGTATGAATGCTACACAAGGCTACTATTATTTTTTGTTAAAAGATGGGCTATGGGTTATGTAAAATAAATCCCTTCCATCAATTTTTTTCTCAGAAGTAGATTAGTAATTCCGGTTCCGGCCGGAATTTTTCAAAATTCCGGCCGGAACCGGAACCGGAAAAAAATGTCAAATTCCGGCCGGACCGGAATTCCGGTACACCTCTAATATATATATATATTATATATATATATATATATATATATATATATATATATATATATATATATATATATATATATATATATATATATATATATATATATATATATATATATATATATATATATATATATATATATAAAGATAGTATATATATATATATATATATAGGTATATATATATATATATATAAAGTTATATGTTTATAGCTATATATATATATATATATATATATATATATAAATATATATATATATATATATATATATATATATATATATATATATATATATATATATATATATATATATATATATATATATATATATATAATATTTCTCCTTTCCCCAGATTGGGGGTGAGGTGAGCAACATACACCGCAAACAGAAAAGTTAGTAACCGAACATGATGTAAGTCGAAAGGAAAGCCCTCCTACCAACTCTTCCATACCCTTACGTGAGAGCTTGTTGCAGTCAAAAGAAATCAACTCTAAGGCTTCGCAAGACTGTGACGGACCCTCACTGTGGTATCTCGCCAATGTAGGGTTCATCCTTTGGGCCAGGAAAGAACTATACCTCACAAAACCCCGACATTCACTCCTATCATGCACCTTTCTTTTCGTCTCCGCCACACTCACATTCATTTCCTTCAGACATTCCTTTACTAACTCAATCCACTTATTCTTATTCCCAGCACTGTCACCACAATACATCCGCTTAGCCAACCTACTATCATCCATCCTTTCCATATGACCAAACCATCTTAATCCATTCTCGTTTATTCTCTCATTTACAACATACCCTCATATAAATCCCTAGAGCAATCAAGACTTAGTCCCTTTTTATTCGTATTCACCAGGGATTTAATTGCACCAGCCACCATCCTACCATTAACAACTTTCCTACTACACTCTACCTCATCTCTTCTCTTTTCATATAAAACATATTGCCTAAATATTTAAACTCAGATACTTGTTATAATTGCTCACCATCCAACATGATTTCACACCGCGGACTCTCCTCACTCACTACCATAATCTTACTCTTATCTACATTTACTTTCAAACCCCTTCTTTTACACACCCTGCCAAACCCCTCTACCAATCCTCTCAAACTCTCTTCAGATTCGCCACATAAAACTACAAATCATCAGCACCCTCCACTCACCTCCATCCTTCATCAGTCTAAGATCTTCCCCTACCACCACTACCTCTAATTTTTCATCACCCTCCCGTACACAAATTAAATAGCCAAGGTAGACATACCACATCAGTGCCTCACTCCACTATTAATATTAAACCATTCGGTCTCAATTTCATTTATTCTTACACACTCTTTCACTATCGACATACATACTTTTGAAATCCATTAAACACACATATATATATATATATATATATATATATATATATATATATATATATATATATATATATATATATATATATATATATATATATATATATATATATATATATATTAGTGATGCAGGTAACATCCGCATCCGCACATTATTAAAGATCCGCATCCGCGCTTTGCCCTGCGGATGTTGCGCGGATGTTTATTGTCGAGATTTGATAAAGAATTTTATAATAAAAATACTTAAGATGAATCTGAAAATGAAATGAGTTGAAGGCAATTCAAAAACGGCTTGATATTCCATATCTTAATGTTATCAAAGACATTCCAACTCGCTGGAATAGTACACTTCATATGATGGAAAGAAGTATTGCTCAAAGAACCTCTTGCTTCGTACGCCAGTTCGTATTCCAAAGTTAACATTCTTATTAATGTGGAAAATGACATCATATCACACTGCATTAAGCTATTGAAACCATTTGAAGAAACTACCAAAAAAATCAGCGCCTCTACAGCTTCTGTCTCCGATGTAATACCATTAATCTCAAAGCTAAGGAAGCATTTTGAACCATCTTCAAATGAAAATGATGACGGTTTAAAAAGAATGAAAGATGTAATTAAACTAGAGCTAGAAAAACGCTTTGGTTCTGTGGAAATTAATGACCTTCATTGCAACTTACTTAGATCCCCGTTATAAAGGCAAGTTTTTTTGTAACAATATTAGAACAAGTTAAATCGTCACTTTGTGTTGCAGTTGAAAAACTTCAATCCGAATAGTCTAATAATTCGCCACCCATTAAAAGGAAAAAACGAAATCTACAGAACCAACACCTTCTACAAGTAAATCAATAACAAATTCACTGGAAGAATTTCTACAGTCCAGTAGTGATGAAGAAACACACGCATTACCAAAAGATGTAGTGCAAATGATGAAAACTATCACCAAGAAAACGATTAGATTCAAATGATGATCCAATCAGTTGGTGGAAAGTTAAACAAAATGTTTACCCACGCTTGAGTAAACTTGCAAGGAAATACTTGGCCTGTCCTCCAACTTATGTTCCAAGTTCGAGAGTATTTAGCAATGCTGGGCTCTCAGCAGAAAAATTGATGTTTCTCAAGCCCAACCTTCCTATATTTGAATTTCAATACTAGTGCAAAAAGTATATAATCCATTGTAAAATCTCTTTCATTAAGGTGGGGTGCATTTGAGTTGGGTCCCAGTCCCGTACCCTGGTAACACAATTATATTAATAGATTGTGGCTAAAACTCGAAATATATATATATATATATATATATATATATATATATATATATATATATATATATATATATATATATAGTATATATATATATATATATATATATATATATATATATATATATATATATATATATATATATCAAACATCCGCATCCGCGGATATTAAAATCAAACATCCGCATCCGCGGATGCGAAAAAAATGACATCTGCTGCATCACTAATATATATATATATATATATATATATATATATATATATATATATATATATATATATATATATATATATATATATATATATATATATATATATATATATATATATATATATATATAAAGTTCACACCTCAGGGCATTTAGTATCCTTTATCAAGGAGAAGTGAAACTCTGTTTCTCTCTAGGATCGAACCCTAGACCATCATCACACGAACCCGTTACTCCTTCACATACTCCATCCTAACATACACTAATATATATATATATATATATATATATATATATATATATATATATATATATATATATATATATATATATATATATATATATATATATATATATATATAAAGTATATATATATATATATATATATATATATATATATATATATATATATAAGAGTATATAAGAGGTTATATATATATATATTATATATATATATATATAAAGCAGTAGTTATAAATATATATATATAAACATATATGTATAGAATTATATATATATATATATATATATATATATATATATATATATATATAAATATATATATATATATATATATATATATATATATATATATATATATATATTCTTTTCAATGCTCAGTTGATAAACAACCTAATTAAAACTGATCTCATTTCTAAAATTTTTATATATACTCTATAAAGACTTTTATAAAACAAAAATATGAGAGAGAGAGAGAGAGAGAGAGAG
>JABUQX010124778.1:0-45000 GCA_015478945.1 Trachelipus rathkii | reverse complement strand
ACCTTCAGCCCTTAATGAAAAGCGGATTTCACCAATGGATTATATACTGTTTTTGCACTAGTACTGAAATATCAAATATAGGAAGGTTGTGCTTGAGAAACATCCAAATTTTCTGCCCTTTCTGCTGAAGAGTCTGTTTTCTCTTTTCATCATAGTATTTAGCCCAGCAATGCTTATAATACTCTCTCACCTGGAACACTAATTTGGAGGACAGGCAAGTATTTTCTTGCAAGTTATTTACTCAAGGGTGGGTAAACATTTTGCTTATACTTTCCACGCAAACTGATAGGATCATCATTTGAATCCAATCGTTTTTCTTGGTTGATTAGTTTTTGCAATCATTTGCACGTACATCTTTTTGTAAATGCGTTGTGTTCTTGCATCACTACTGGACTGTAAGATGTTTCCAGTGAATCTGTTATTGATTTACTTGTAGAAGGTGTGGTTCTGTAGATTTCGTTTTTTATCCCTTTTATGGGTGGCGAATTAATTAATAATTGTTCGGATTGAAGTTTTTCAACTGCAAACTAAGTGACGATTTAACTTGTTCTAAAATTGTGTTCAAAAAAAACTTGCCTTTTATAATGGGATCTAAGGAAGTTACAATAGTATGAAGGTCATTAATTTCCACAGAAAAAAAGTGTTTTTTCTCTAGCAGTAGTTTTATTACATCTTTCCATTCTTTTTAAACCGTTCATCATTTTCATTTGAAGGATGGTTGAAAATTGCTTCCTTAGGCGTTGTGAGATTAATGTTTTACATGCGGAGACAGAAGCTGTAGAGGCCCTGCTTTTTTTGTGAATTTCTTCAAATGTTTAAATGGCTTAATTGCATGGTGATATTATGTCAATTTCCACATTAGTAAAAATGTTCACTTTGAATACGAACTGGGCGTACAAAGTAAGAGTTTCTTTGAGCAATACCTATTCTTTTCCATCATTGAGAGTGTACTATTCCAGCAAGTGGAAACGTCTTTGATAACAGTAACACAAATTATTATGAACTTCATGTGTTAGATCATGAGTCATCATTACACAGTTGAGTTTAGTCCGAATGTTCTCTCATTTAAAGGTTGCTTCCAGATTTCATCATAACTGTCAAAATTCAGTTAATCAAATCTCGACAATAAGATATCTGCGCCAACATCCGCAGGCAAAGCGCGGATGCGGATTCTTTAAAAAATGTGCAGATGCTCCGCGGATGCCGGATGCTACCTGCATTACTAATAGTATTATATTATAACTATATATATATATATATATATATATTATATTATATATATTATTAATTATTATATTATATATATATATATATATATATATAGTATATATATATATATATATTATGATATTATAGCCATATTTATAGATAAAAGTATCGCGTTATCGGTATCGGTATCGGCAAAAATTTTGGTATCGGTATCGGTTTAGAAAAAATTGTGAGTACTTGTATCTGTATCGGTATCGGGACTAAAATTTTTGGTATCGGCTTGCAAGCACTAATATATATATATATATATATATATTTATATATATATATATAATATATTATATAATATATATATATATTATATATAATATATATATATATATACTATATATATATTATTATATTATATATATATATATATATATATATATTATACATATATATCCCCGGATTTTAAAATAAAAATGATTGATTTACTTTTCGGAATTTTAATTTTTTTAAAATTTAACATTAAATTATATTTTTGTATCAAACTGAGTTGGAGGAGCCATAAATATTTCGAAAATGTTTCTTTTAGCAATTTATAATAGGAAATAAATTATTTTTATATTAAAAAGAAAATTTAAAGAAAACAAAAAATTTGAAAACATTTAATTATGGCGCAACAGCAAAATTGGATTTCTCTAAAAAGTCGAATCTTGTGAAGAAATATTTCTTCGTTTGGTAGCAAGGGGTTGAACCCCCCCACCCCCCCTTTCTACCACGCTTTTCTTTCTCTCAGTGAATGGTGACGATGAGTTTAAAAGCTTGTCGGCCACAAGCACTATCTTGCAGTAATGCGAGGACAGTGCATGTGCTAATAATAATAATAATAATTAATACATGAATAATAATAATAATAATGAATAATAATAATAATAAATAATAATAATATAATAATAATAATAACTAATAATAATAATAATAATAATGAATTAATAATAATAATAATTAATAATAAATATATATATATATATATATATATATATATATATATATATTATATATAATAATAGTATATATATATATATATATATATATATATATATATATATATATATAATATATATATATATATATATATAGTTATATAGGAGAGAGAGAGAGAGAGGAGAGAGAGAGAGTGTTGTTTGAACTGTTTATTGAAAGTGCAATATATAATGTGTATGTTGTATTGTTGGTGATTATGTTAATGGCCTAACGCTCATTAATTTATTATATATATATATATATATATATATATATTTATATATATATATATATAATATGATTATATATATTTATTATATATATAATATATATATATATATTATATTATATAGATATAAATATATATATTATTATATATATATATATATATATATATATATATATATATATATATATATATATATATATATATATATATATATATATATATATATATATATATATATATATATATATAACCGTATAATGCTTATGAGTTACAACACGTTGTTTATAAACATATAATAACACTTAATTATTTTAATAGCATATTAAAACTTTAAAACGCAGTAGAGCATTTTGTTCACAATTAATTCATACGTACAGAAAAATCAGAATTTATATATTTACACAACAGTATTTTAACTGAAGGTACAATTTATTAGTAGTATTAAGAGCTTCTTGTCGGACAATGATATCTGTCATCTAAGATGTATAGCTTAATGGCATTTCAACATCTTTGTATGATTCGAGAGGATGACTGTGAGTATATCTGAATATGGAAAAGATAAACAGCATATGTTTTTTTTTTCAATAATTGTTTTTTTTTGCTCGCCAATTTTATAGGAACCTTCTATACGGGTGTTATAATCGTGGCGTTTTTGAAGACGAGCTGACGCCATTTGACTTGCTCAATGAATATTACATTGTTAGATCTATATGAGCGCTTTAAACTTTTAGAATGTCGGCGTTAGCCATGCGTTGTTGTTTTTAACGCCTTCGGAGTCGGTAGCAAGGCTGGTTTGTTTATATCAGCGTTTTCTCAGCAATTATAACGCGGTACTTTATATACTAATTGCAGTAAAAAAAACTGCCATGAAAAATGAGGCTTTTTAAGCTCGTTCAAAACCTATTGGCCTTTTAATAGCCCGAAAAACGCAACGCTTTTAACGCCTCGTATAGTTTATATAATGTATAGATTATTTAGTGTTACTGACACGACGATTGAAGCGCTCGTATTAAATGGAGTGGTAATAATCACGAGAGGAGTGGACTAGGAATAACTATTATAAGCCACAATTTTTTACAAGTACACATGTGTACATATTTACGTTCAAGTGTACACCTTTTAATTCTTGCTGTTGCTTGGTTTTGTTGCAGTTTGCTGTTTGGTTTGGTTGTTTCTGTTCTTTGAACGCGGGATCACAAATACACACAGTGATAACCACGGAATGATGTTATATTTTAGATTTTGGTGGTTGTTGTTGCATGCTGTTGTTCGGCTGCGAGCGCATACACAGACTATATATATATATATATAGTATATATATATATATATATATATATATATATATATATATATATATATATGTATATATATATATATATATATATATTATTTTAATTTACTTTAGTAGATGTTTAAATATATTAATATATTTGTTTTTCTCTATAATCTGGGTTTTAATATATTATTATTTATTTATTTTAAACATCTAATAAAAATTCTATAAATTCTATAAGGAGAATTCGAACCATCGTTCTTCAAGATGGCTTACTGTATATACAGCGTAACTCCGAATGTCCACAATTTTTATTCACGACGCTCTTGATACGCTCTTATATATATATATATATATATATATATATATATATATATATATATATATATATATATATTACACACACTTTTTAAATACTGATACATATTTATATTTTTATCCTCTCCTCTCTCTCCTCTTCATTTAGGCCTTTACAGTATATAATAATCTTGGTAGTCCATTGTTTTACATATATATATACATATATATATATATATACATAGAGAGAGGAGTCCATTATAAGAAAAAAAAGAAATAATTTTGAGCACTTAAACTTAAGAGAATTAGTGAAAGAGGAGAGAAAGATATACAGGAGTGAGAGAGCATATATATATATATAGAGAGAAAGAGAGAGAGAGAGAGAGAGAGATTGCCGCTACACCCTGCAAGGTGGTGAACCCATTAATTTGAATATGGCCTTAGTTAGGTGAAAAATAAGCTGCCGACATGTTTCAGCGAAGGAATTAGAGTCTGAGCTGACTCATACTACGGAACACAGTGAGGCTCCGGCATCGGTATTGGGGCTGAATCTATTTGCAAACGTAGAATTGTCCGAGTAAGGAAGATGTCTTCCCTAGATCAACGAATCCCATAGAACACGATTTTATGGGTTTCAAAACCCTCAGGATGTCTAAGGACCACCCTTATTGGGTTCCAGATGAAAAAAAAGAAGAAATAAAGTACAGAGTGCATACCTGGGGAAGGAGTCAGCTCCTGAGTGGAGGCAGAATGGAACTGAGGAGGGAGGTCAGCAGGAGTAGTGCAGTGCTTAAATCAAAACTTACTTTACACTTGTGTAATATGTTACATCAAACCCTAGGTAATAAAGGTTGCTGAAATCGAATACGTTGTTATTAGTTCTCTAGCAGTGGCAGTAGTTTTTGTAGTAGCAGTCACCATAGTCAATCCTATTTTGTTTAACAGGTTGTGTGAGGGGCCAATGCATGCACCCGCCCGCAGGCGCGGTCTGGCGCTGAACCGAATTGTGCGTCCGCAGGCCCAATATTAACGCGCGAACGCTTAAATATTCTAATTGTGACGTTATTATATAACGCTATGCAATATATTCTGTGTTCTATGCTTAGCCCTTACACTTTTGGTAAAATATTTACTCCATTTATATTTTTAATCTTTTCATATAACCCGTTTTCTAAACATATAGTCCAACATTTTATTTTAAACTGAAACATTTTTATTTATTTGTAGAAATGTTTCATTATTAAAGGTTTTAAAACATTTAATGTTTTTACTAAAATAATCTAATTTTTATTAAAAAAACATGTTCTTATTGACCTTAAGGGCAATGAGATAGTAGCGCAAACGTCTCACATCAGCCCCCTCTTCGAAGGCCATGCGATATGCTTTACTGCTTTAAGTCATATTTGAACATATATTTTATGAAAATAACTTCATTGTTTATTGAACAATGGAAAAAGTAAAATTATTTAGTTAAAAACATGTTCTTTATTGACATTAAGGCAGTAAGTCAATAAGGTAATAGCGCAAACGCCCCATATTAGCCCCTCTCTCTGCAGGTCATGCGCTATTGCCTTACTGCTTCTTTAAGTCATATTTGCACCACACTTTGTGAAAATAACTTCCATTTATTATTGAATTGGAATATTCAAAGTGATCATTACATGTTAATGTAGCACCATTGGCATTGTAATCTACTTCCTCGCACTATATTTATACCTTCTGCTCAAAAGGTTATCACAACTGATCTCTTTCCCACACTCTCTATCCGTCATAATATAATGAATGTCATTACGAAGAGCTGATTGGTGTATTACAGCCAACCAGGATAGGATAACGAATAAACATTGGATAGGCAGATGTACAAAGTCTGTGATATCAGCCTGAAATGTATGTCATGAGCAAAGACGGTCTTCATAGCTGAAGACGACGATAGGTGAAAGTATTATATATATAAATATATATAATACTCATATATATAATATAATATTTATATATATATATATATATATATATATATATATATATATATATATAGTATATATATATATATATATATATATATATATATATATATATATATATATATATATAAACTTTTATGTAAAGGTTATTGAAAAGATTTTACTTTTAAATATTTTGTTACATATTCAATTAAATATACAATATGTGCATACGAATAAATAAACTGTATCTCCAACCACAAACATCTTGATTATCACCGTTAGGCATTGTGACATATTCTTCAGATACCTCATTTCTTATAGTTCGTTATATACGATAAAACACCTCTTCTTTGAATGTTCGTCAAGATCTTGATCGGATAAAGTACATATCTTAGCTGCAATTTTAGATGAATAGGGACAATTTTCATTTTAAAACGTCCAATTGGCGGTAAATGTTTCGTGCACATGTTTCGTAATTTGCTATATATGGCCATCCAGTATAGGAATCGTATTATTATACTTCAAGGTTATATCGAAGTATGTAGTCTCATGTCCTGCTTTCACAGCAGATGCACGTATCCTATGGCCATAAACGTTATCAGATACACATACAATATGCATTTTATCAGGATCAGGCAGCGTATAAGGGTATCGTAAAGAAAAGTCTAATGAATAACTAGAACAAAAAACAACATGTTTTAAAATGAACTAACACCGCTGACAAATAAGCGACAAGCCCTATGCACCATCGACTGTATTACAAACACTTCGTTCACGTAAGAAAGTTGTTACAAAACACAATCTTCTTCAAGGAGCCGTTACCATATACCATATGTAAATTAGCCAATCTCTCATATATAGGCTTCATGAATTTTAGGAAACGAAATAAAGAAATGTTACTTTTTTTATAAACTTTAGCCAGTTCTAAAACACATGACACTTCATTTTCTTATTGAAAATTGGAGATTTATATATATATATATATATATATATATATATATATATATATATATATATATATATATATAGAGAAAGAGAGTAGTGAGAGCAGAGAGAGAGAGAGATAGAGAGAGAGAGAGAGGAAAGAGGCAGAGAGAGTAGATAGTAGGATTATGACCAAGAGTAGAATTAAATTTACTGGTACACATAGATGGATAAAGAAGAGTAGTAGTGCAAGGAAATATATAGATAATGGAGAAGGTGTGGTTATAGAAGAGAACAGAGTGGCATGGAGTGGAAGAAGGGGTATAATGCCATGTTCATTACTAGATCTCTCTCACCGTTCCTTCTAATTTCTCTCTTTATATCTTATTATTTCATTTGTGATCAATACGTAACAAATCTGACACTTACAAGAGATCTTCTTTATAAGAAACATTAATAATAATCTAACACCTTTAATTTTATTACAAAAATAAGATATTTTTTGAGATCAAGGCCCGGGACACTTGTTGATGGTTTTGTTGTCTCAGCCTCACTAACTGGCGCCTTCACTCGATACCAGATTTTGCCGGTAGGAGAGAGACGTTCTATTGGCTGTTTCAATTTTAAATAATATACAAAAAAACCATAGTTATATGTGTGATTTTATAAGATGTAAGAAAATTTTACCGTACACACTAATAATAGCTTTTGCTTCCCAAAGAGTTCAGCTTTATTAATTACAATAAAGATTATCATAATAATAGTATTGTTTTATCGTACGGTAAAGCCCGTACATAAGGGTGCATTCCCGGTTGATCAAGAATACCCAGTCTTCAATTCTAAAAAAAATACACTTTTTTTAAAATTTTAAAGTTGGCAAAAATATTCCGTAGAATTTATTTCATTTTTAGTTGCACTCCAATTCTCTTTTTTTCTTTCTTTTTTTTTTGTTTGTTTGTTTAAACGCCTATATCGCCTGTCTTTAGACCTGCACCCTCTCGTGAATGACGTCAGAGGACAACAAGAGCTCATAGCTCCTCCCACTTAGGGTACCACGACAGTTATATTTCTCTCATTTCATTTCAAATTTTTTAAAATATGATTTCACACAAATTGAAAAAAATATATTAATTGGACGGCAACATAAAATATTATAAAAAATAATTTAATCGTGACATATCTTCCTAATAGCACATAAAATAAATTCGTATCTTATTTAATTCTATAATAATTTCATTAAATTTTTACCAGAGGAATCGAATTTCCTAAGCTAATTATCATAATTTAATAAATAAATAATAATTTTTTTTAAAATACAGATTCCCAGGCATGCTTTTTAAATATACCCACAGACCTCAAGGTCTTTAATAACAAATAGATATTTTAACATATAAATTTTAATTCCTTTAAAAGATTTTTCACAGTTTCTTTTTTTTTGAAAAAAAGGAATATTTCTTTCTAAAATATATTGTGACCATCCTTAGAGGCCCATTTTACAAATACGATTTTCATTATCTGTAAAGTTCTTTTACCAAATAATTTTTACTATTCTAAAAAAATACAGTTACAAATTTCCTTTCTTACAAAGGACTATTTCTTATTTCGTATGACGGCACATGGTAACATGACCGTTTACACACATCTTTGTTTCACACTTCAACCTCCATCCCTACCTGATTTTGGGGGATAAGATTGGGGGATACCCAAATCCTTATTACACATTGTTAACACAAGTTTATTTAAATATACACAAGATTTCTTATTATATAATCAAAAGAAGTCTATCTGATTTTTCCATCATTTTACAACATCAATATGTTTCCGTTTGATAATATATTTAATTACTTTTAATAAAACCACAAATTATAAGATTAAATTTGGTACTACAAAACAACTGTCGTTTAAAAACACAAACCATATGGGGACCGTTGGAGACTTCCGATCGTCCCCAAGAGCAGTGGCGGTCCCTAGCAGCCAGGCAACTTCCTTTGGGGTATATTTGTACTTCTTCCCAATTTTATTTAGCCCTCGAATTCATCGTGGAGGCTTTATTTCTTTCGTTGTTGTTATTGTTTTTTTTTTTTTTTTTTTTTTTTTTTTATGCTCTTTTTTTTATTCAATTTCAAATTTTACCTAGAGCTTTTTACGAAGTGCTTTTGGGGGATTTTAGTGGCGAGGAGCTCTTCTCTCCCCGTTTATCAGCAGGTCTGCTTGGTCGTCTCGTTGGAAGATCTTTTTTTTTTTTTCAAAGGCGGCGATTTTCTGTTAATGAAATGACTATTTTTTTTTTTTTTTTTTTACTGGATAATCGACTTTTTTTTTTTTTTTTAAAAAAGAAAAATTTTCTTTATTTTTTTCATTTCGTTTTTAACATTATCAATATTGAACCTCAAGACTTACTTCTTTTTAATACTTTAAAAAAATTTCTTCACTTGAGTAATTAATATTGTCCACTTTCATTAACTATCAATTATTTTATTGGTTATTATTATAATTATCTGGCCCTTTATCAAAAGGTTGTAATGACTGGTGTCGTTCTGCATCACATGTAGCGCTAGTAGATGAGATCATTAATCAAATAAACATAGAATTAACCTCCTCACTCCGCTAGTATATATATTAATAAGATGGAAGGTGTATTAAATAGATTTTGATGTTATTCTTTTATTAACATTCTTTTATAATAGTTTGATCGCAGATCATAATAGATAATTTCTTATTTTGTATAATAAATAAGGAGTGGGCCACAGACCCTTTAAATATATTTTCGTGAATACTTAAATCCCCATATTATATACAATTTATTTTGGAACAGTTTGCAATGTGGGGCATGTAATATAATGCCATGTTCATTACTAGATCTCTTTCACCGTTCTTTCTAATTTGTATCTTATTACTTCACATGTGATCAATCCAACGTATCAAATCTGACACTTACAAGAGATCTTCTTTATAAGAACATTAATAATAATCTAACACCTTTTAATTTATTACAAAAATAAGATATTTTTTGTGCCCGGGCGATGCCTGGACAATTTGTTGATGGCTTTGTTGTCTCAGCTCGCGTCTTCCCTCCGATACCAGATTTTGCCGGTAGGAGAAAAGTACTCTTATTGGCTGTTTCAAGTTTAAATAATATACAAAAAGGAATAAACATAGTTATGTGTGTGATTTTATAAGATGTAAGAAAATTTTACCGTACATACTAATACACATAACGATTGGAGCTTTGTCTCCTAAGAGTTCTAGCTTTATTAATTACAATAAAGATTATAATAGCATTGTTTTATCTAGTACGGTGAAAGTCTGCAATATTATATATATATATATATATATATATACATATATAAGTTACATACATATTACATATTATTACATATATAACATATCATTTACTTATGCATATATATATATATATATATATATATATATATATATATATATATATATATATATATATATATATATATATATATATATATATATATTATATATATATATATATATATATATATATATAGTTCATATGAAAATAAGTTCTTATGGGAATAAAATTAAGTTTTCATTTTAAAACATTTATAACATAATTAGAAACTACATAATCATTAACATAAATTTTTAACATCAAATATATTTCTGCACAAGTTACAAATAGTTTAAAAAACATATAATGAAATAAATACAATAGACTCCACATAAATTGGAAAATTGAGGTTGAACAGGGTAACAAAGTTTTTATATAATTTACATTATTATATTTTAAAAAAGAAATTACATAATGATTACTCAACATGAATTTTAAATGCAGAAAATCAAGAAGATAAACAACACCATTTTTATCCCTATATATAACTATCCAATGTCCTCTAGAGTAGTAATGTGACGAGGAGAAGTGTTAAATACAAAACCAGTATCCTTCTCCAGTTTCACTGACCCGATTTCATTAATAGCGAAGACTCCTGTAAATCTTGGTTTGTTTTTAAACATAGTTTTTATTTCTTCTTCATTCATCTTTAATAATCCAAGATTATATTAGGCACTCTATCAATCTCAATGAATTGAGAATGTTCCAAATAAACCAGGAGATTGCAAACTTTCGCCGAAGGTGAGACTTAACCCTAATGTTCCTTTTCTTAAAATGTTTAAATGATTTGCTTTACAAGCTGAAAGATCAGCTGTGAGATCGTATGCATATAAATTACTATTCTCAATTCTCACCGCATACTTCGAGATCGATACCTGTTACTCTATCGTTCCACGAAACGGTATTGGCTATTAAATCGTAAAAAGGTCTTGAGCAAAGAGACTGGGAGCCTTTATACAATATTTCATAGTCACAACCGTATGGTTGCCCGTTTACACGTAGACTGATACCTCTGAGTACAAAAAATGTGAATTTAAAGGATGACTTTTTATAATTTCCAGAGTACGCTTCATGTTCAACAATTCCTATTATTACTTTCTGAGGTAAATTTCCGTTCACAATGTTAGGGATATTGATGCTTGATAATCCTTGAGTGAAGTTAAATAGCTTGGTTTCAATTCTTTTAATAGGATACTTTGCTATAGTATTCAATAGAGATTTTTCAATTTCCAAATGTCTATGCGGTAATAATTTACATTTCTAACATAAGAGATATCTCTAACAGCTTGAAAACAGGTTCAGGACATGTAGTAGTAACAGTAGGTTGTAGGTTTGCTTTTTATTTTAAGAGCAAATTGAGCACTAGATCTAGTTAATCAAATTCTAGTAGCTACTGAAGGAAGAATAACTCTTTCTTGAGAGAAAATATCTCCATTCAAACGTACGTAAAATTCACGTGTTACATGCGAATTTAGCAGCTTTATCTATGTGGTTACTAACATCTTTGAAACTATAAAACCTACAAGATTGGAGATTGCCTAGCAGCATCTGAATAATTTAACAAATGTTCTATATAACTTCTATATGGATAATTTGCCGATGATGCTCCCAGCGATGTTTCATTGAGATACACTTCAAGCTGGTTAAAACATATATACAGGAAATTTTATTTCGTGTGCACTGTGTGGTCATCGGGTGAAGGAAGGTATGAACCATCGGCTTTTGTCAATTTGGTTTTTAAATATAAAAACACATTGGATGGATAGAGGTACTGATAAGGTTTGCCTGGGATATTGAATTCTAAAAGTACATCGGTGTTGGTAATTGAATGAATGGGGTTAATACTGATGAAATTGGCCCCACTTACACTACTCTGTGTAGGATTCATGGAAAAGAGGTCCAATTTACTCTTACAAAAGTCTGGACTAGAAAGATGAGGGAAATGCATTTTGTAGTTACGATCATTAAAAGTGTAATGAGTAGTCTTGATTATCTGTTTCTTATATACCTCACAAATGCCTGATGTTACTATTTATGTAAAAACTGCCAGTTAGTAATTAAATAGCAAAAACATCAATACGTTTTTTCATTAGAGGTCTTTTTACCTTAAGACTTTTCTTTACACATTTTCTTACAACCTTTATTTTGATCTGTCATCCTACGCCTTATTTTCCGTTTAACATCATCCAACATTTCATTAGAGACATCAGCTATACGTCTTTTTAAGGAATTACGTGGATTACCTCCTGATGCAATATCGTGTATAGTATTCAACCCTGTTCTAACCGCTTTTTTAACAATATATTCTCCCCTTTTTCTAAACAAAGATAGCGTTTCTCATTAATTTAGCGAAAAATCCTCCCAATCCATATTCTTCCACCGTCCATTATTAACGGAGCTTCTTCTTACACTATTTTTACACTGCGAGAGTCAGGTGGTGAATGAATAAATATAAGTTATTACATCACTTATATACGACCTTAAACTTTGATATATATTTCTTGAATGTCTACTAACATTACATAGGAAAAATTTTCAACATTTCGCAAAAAAAATCCATGTTTGTTACTGCAGCTGCTTCTTTCTAATATGAACTTTTTTATAATATTGGGAAAGCATTCCCTTTGACTTCCTTTATATACACTTGTACAGATCCAAATTGTGAACGATTCAAAGGTAGGTAGTGAAGATTAGGAAAAGTTATATATCTACTATCGTTAGGAAAATGCACCACTTTTAATAAAGTCTCTTTAATATTCCCCACATTTTGTTGTTAAACTATATCTGAATAAATATAAACCATATCTGGATCTTGCAACATCTCCGGAGGTTTACATACAATATGTATCGATTTAGCAGTTTCACTTTGAGCGGAGACCAATATATTCTTCATAGTAGGATATAACGTATTAATTCATTTAGAGAGCTGAAGTGCTTCACTATCCTTGTGATACCGTGTTTCGCGAACGTAACTACGGAACCATTCAGTTCTCTGGAATATAAACATGTTTTTATCTCTTAAGTTTACTCCGATTGTGGATCTTAAGGTGAAAAACATGCTGTCTTCGTTATCAGATTTATTATTTATCAAAATTAAATCTACACAGCCAACTTGATCCAAATTTTCTGTTTAGGTATATAAACACGTCAGAGAGATTTATAGAGACCTCGATTTATATAAAACATTTCAACGAAATATTCTTTATCCGTATGCTTGAACATTTTCAATCCGTTAGTATTTTCTATTCTTAATATGTTTTAACCCAATCTACATTTCTTCACATTAAAAATGCTAGTTGGGTGTCTGCTACATTCTCTATGTTTGAATCTAATATCATCTCGCACCCTGTTCCGTACGTTCCGCGTTCCAGCAGTATAGGATCCATTAGCTCTGTGGTGAAATCTGAAACTATATTATCATTATGTAAGTCCATAGAAGCTGAAGAAGGTAGAGTTAAATAGAACTGTTCTTCACTCTCCATGATTACGTTGACTACTAATTAATGTTTCTTAATTTCACTCGCTTTTTTTGTATATGAATTAAACTTGCCAGGGTATTCCACCCATTCCACAAGGTACTGCTTATTTTTAACCATTCCTTTTGAGCCTAATTTTTTTTTCTATTTTACATACATTTCTCAGGGTCATACCGTATTTTCTGTATTTCTTATTTATAGAATTCTCCTTTAATTTTTTCAACATCTAAACCTTCAAGATAGTATAATTTTAACTCCTCATTAGGAAATTCTCGAATAGTCTACTTTAAAAACCTCTCTTGACCACCATGCCTCATATCCTTTTCTAAATTGGACATCCGATCTAGATAGATACTCTTACATAATCATTCACGTTAATACGTGTTACCTTTTGTTTTACAAGCTGTACGACAATGCTGAGTAGGAGGTTTTATCTTTAACATTTCTAATGAAGTAGTCTTAGGCCCGTATTTATGAATCAACTTTGAAAAACGTCTTGACTTTCCGTAAAGGTAGCCTCAGATAAGCATTCCTTCACTGCATAAGAATCTTAAAAAAAATTTGCTATTTATAAACCACCCTTTCCTTTATTCGAGAGCTACTTATCGAAGACAGTTTTCAAGGAAAAACGTCATCATATTTCATGACGTCAGAGACCAATAACCAATGAACACAAAGTAAATGAAACTAGAAAATAAAAGTATATTTTATATTAGTTTTATGGATGTAAATTTATATATAAATTTACATAAAATATTAAAAAAAAAAAAAAATAATGAAATAATCTAAACGCGTTTAAAAATACTATGAGAATTAAAAATATGTTGCTTCACATTTATTAGTTCCAGTTGCTTTGATTGCCGTAGGGCTGAACGTAGCCTAGCTACGAAATTATGATGAATTATAAAATATTTCATGAAACTGCTGCTTACACTAAAGTTAGGACTCTGTCGCAAGTTGCATGCTGCCTATTTCTGATGTGAGCCTATTTATGTGGTTTAAGGGTATTTTCTTACACGAAAGTATATATTTGACAAAATCATTTACATAATAAATGCCTACAAATGAAATAAAATTCAAATAATAATAGGACAAATTGTACAATAAAAAAAACCAAGATGGCTGCCGCTCGGAAAACAAAATCTTAAGGAGAGTTCAAGGTTGGTTCAGAGCTACCTTGACTAAGGAAGAGATCGCCAAGTATTTTGAGACGTCAGGGATTCCTTTACATAAAAAATTTCTCAAGGACCTTTTATTTTACAAGCTGAACGACGAGGATGAGTAGGAGGTTTTATCTTTAACATTTCTAATGGAGTAGTCTTAATGATTCTATGAAAAGATCTATTACAAGAGTAAACCAAGTCCTGTAGTATATCAATGTACTTAAAAGTATTCATCTTAGTAAAGTATCTGTGCATTCGTTCTTTGATAGTGCGTTGTACTCTCTCAATTATAGCATCTTTATTTACAGAGAATGTAGTATAATAACCTACATCATACTCTATAATAAATTCTTGAAACTCTCTACCTAAAAATTCAGATTCTTTATCTGTCCACATCATTTTTGGATATCTATTATCAGCCTCTTATAATTTCTCTCACTGCCTTCGCTACCTTTTATCTTTTAAAGCTTTTAACCACAAGTATCTGGAGTACACGTTAATCGTGAAAAGTATGTATTGATACCCTTCATTATAAGAACTATATTTAATCATTTCAGTTAAATCTAATTGCTGAACCTTATCGAGATGAGGGGCTGTGGTTTGATGTGTGAAATATTTTTTTTTTATGGGTTTATCCGAAGTAAACGCTTCTTTCCCTTCTAAGTATTTTTTCAACTTTTTCTATCGATATATGGAAACCTAGAGGCAAACCTGGTAAACCCTCCATAACTGTTTGGTTCTTTAAAGCTGTAATAATATTTATCAACCGTCTCCTTTGCCTCTACGATGAATAATGAAAAAACATTTTAATATATATATATATATATATATATATATATATATATATATATATATATATATATATATATATATATATATATATATATATATATATATATATATATATATATATATATATATATACAAATAGATGGTATTGAAAAAAGCACAAAAGTTTAAATGAAATATTTTATTTAACTACAGATAAAACCTAAAAATAAAAGAAATAACATTATATACATATTAAAGTAAAATAAATAATCAGGAAACAATCCATTTAGGTCTATTGTACGGCTTTTTTCTTATTCGTCCTAGAGTTGAGCGTAGCGAGCCTCTGTTTATTCTCTTTACTCTATCTGAGGCAAAAGAAACACTTGAGGGACTCGTATCTAGTCTAGGAGATATTGGAATATTATCCAAATCAGTCAATTTTTGTTTAATCTGTATTAAAGTTCTAGGGAAATTAATAATCTGATTTTCATGTTTGATACTGGTCCAACCTGTTACAGGGTCCTTCTTTTAATCACGAGAGAGATTTGCTATCAGATCTACAATATTTGATACTTTGACTGTTTCTCCATCGATAGTGATTTGACCTAATTTGTTCCATGATAACTGATCTTTTAAAATATTATATAAAGCTAAACTTGATTTGCGCCCTCTATTTGATAGGCTTTCTTCCAGGATATTTTAAAAACTATCTTCCATTTTCACTGCGTTTTTAACTTCAGATATTAGATTTGAACCATCTACGATCGACTTATTAAAGCATGTTGATGTAATTTTTTTTAGGTCTACTAATTTTTTTATGGCTTCTTGATATAAGACGTTTTTTATGAATGTTGATATCAAAGTTTAATATCCTATACAATTCTTTCTCGTACTTGTTTAACTGTTCAACTTTAGGATCATATAAACTATGAGGTTGGCGTTGTTGATATGGCCTATCATCATTCTGAAGTAGAAGACTTTGCTGATATAATTGATGATGGTGTGAAGATTGTATCTGGTGCTGTGGATATTATTGTTGGTGCTATAACTGTAGAGGTTGCAGCTCTTGAAATGGCTGTAGCTGTTGAGACTACAGCGGCTGTTCAAGTTGTTGGAGATTTTGTTCGGGTGATGTATTATTATATTTAATTTTCTCATATTCGTTACATGGTAAAACAGCTTTCTTCTTCAATATTCGGCTATCCACCTAGTTATCAAATGAGCAATGACTGAAAAGAGTAAAGACAGGAACACACCGACTCCTTTCTGAAGTAACTTTTTATTTTCCACATTTTTTTATGTTAAGTGAGAATTTTTTAATGATGTTTCTACTACGGCGTAGCTTCACTTTCTGAGGTCTGTTTAAAGGAACATTTCCTTTTAAAAGATTTAGACAGACTTCGCAAACACATTGGATAAATTTCTCGTCTTCACAGATTATTTTACGTTTATCTGCATTTTTCATATAGTTTTTTTTTATAAGAGATAAATACTTTACAACTAAAGTACTCATTACTCAGGTATGCATAGTTTCTATTTCGTTAAGTAAAATATTTGTATGTAGTAGAACTCTGCGCGTGTTTTTAGGATGAAGTTCGCACACTAAATAAAAGTGTGGCATAGATGTGACTTCTTTATATACTTTCAAGAACTCTTTTCTTTGCATAGGAAACATGAGTAGCTAACACATTGACTTCACTCACATCTCTTCTTTGTCCGAACAGTATCAGATATTAGGCGTTTACAGACACATCTCTCATATACTCATTCTGATGAAAAATGTTCTTTGTTATAAAATATACCAAAATATTTAAATGATGAGAGTAAACAGTAAACGTTTCAGCTAAATCTTCATTCAGCTTATGCATCAAATCATCTAACACAAGAATTTTATTACCGTGAGTAGTATTGGATCCATCTGGTAGTTGCCACCCTTTTCGATATGAAGGAATAGAGGTATTGGTCTGAAACTTTGAATATAATCTATGTATGGGTTAAGCTCAAAACAGGGTAAATTTCAAGTCTCTAGGATGTATATAGGGGGTACTCCGGAAGAGCGTAGCTCAAATTGTCGCCACATGCCCCTTGTTGAGGCCTGAGAGGGTGAGATTAGGCTTAACGAGACTTCGGCCCAATCGCCCAGGTGTGCGAAGCGCGTGAGCGAGCGCGCTCGCACACACACACACACTATTATTATTATTATATATATATTATTATTATTATTATTATTATTATTATTATTATTATTATTACAGCCGAAGATCTGATTCCCGAAGAGAATCGAATCTGAGCCGAAAAACAATTTCTGTAAGGAATCGTTTTTACGCACTCTGACTTTGCCGTCCACCGCGGTTCCTTCTTCGCATCCAGTTCTGACTCCGACTCCGAACCACAGCCCGCCATCGACACCGAACTTATCGTATCGTGCTAAAATTTAGAAGGGATGATGGTAACGCAACCTCGCTACGAAGTTGAAGGTCCCCTGTGGGTCCCCCCCCCGGAATGGTGGACCCACCCCCTAAAAAAAAAAAAACTGATCGTATAAGGCTGAAATTTGGTGAGAGGATTCAGAGTGTAATTTCTAGAAAGAGTTGATATTGGAATCTGAGGAGTTAGCTCCGGCACCGGTGCTGGAGCCGCTGCGGTGCCAAGTTAATAAACATTCGTATAACAACAATATTTGTGTCCTTATATAGGTTATCGATGTCGTAGAGCTTCAATTTGAGGGTTATAAGACCGTATAGGGTGTCTAGGACCCCCATTGAGGGGGTCCTGACTGAAAAAAAAGCACAGAGTGCAAAACAGAGGACGACGGAGGAAGGAAGAAGGATTTAGGATGAATAAAGAAGGAGTCTGACTCAGAGGAGTAGGAGTTGACCGCTGCATCGGTGCTGGCTCCGGTGCGGTACCGAGTTATTAAATATTTGTGTAATGATACAATATGGGTGTCTTTATATATGTTATGGAAGGTCTGTAGATTTCGAAAATAATGGTTTCAGAACCATCAAGAAAAAAATAAAAAATAAAAAAAAATAAATAAATAAATAAATAAAATTTCTTATTCTTTTTGTTTATAACTTACAAAATTTACGTTTTTACATACCCTAAAGCAGTAAATCGGTAAATCAAAACACCATCCAACCGCCCACCTGTCCAGTTGTGATCTATTGATCTATTGATTCAAGTCATATTTTTTACTAAAATTGTCATGTTTTACATACCCTAAACCTAAAGCAGTAAATCAGTAAATCAAATCACCCACCCTACCCTCCTCACCCTCCCCATCCTCCTGCCTGATCTATTGATTCAAGTCATATTTTTTACTAAAATTGTAACGTTTTACATACCCTAAAGCAGTAAATCAGTACATCAGACCATCATCCAACAGCACCCCTGTCCAGTTGTGATCTATTGATCTATTGACCTATTGATCTATTGATCTATTGATTCAAGTCAAATTTTTACTAAAATTGTCATGTTTTACATACCCTAAAGCAGTAAATCAGTAAATCAAACCACCATCCAACCACCCTCCTGTCCAGTTGTGATCTATTGATCTATTGATTCAAGTCAATTTTTTACTAAAATTGTCATGTTTTACATACCCTAAAGCAGTAAATCAGTAAATCAAACCACCATCCAACCACCCTCCTGTCCATTGATCTATTGATCTATTGATCTATTGATCTATTGATTCAAGTCAAATTTTTTACTAAAATTGTCATGTTTTACATACCCTAAAGCAGTAAATCAGTAAATCAAACCATCATTCCGCCACCCTCCTGTCCATCCCTGATCTATTGATCTATTGTTTCAGGTCACACTTCGAGTATCACTATGGATAAACATAACATAAAATCAAGTTCTTTATACAAAGATCAATCAATATATGTTGACGTAACAAAGTTTCCACATTAATAAAGCTAACATAGCATCATCTGAACTAAGAATATAACCCACAACGACATACCTGACACACCTTAAACAAGAATAAACGGTTAACATTAACAAAGTTCCATACTTAACAACAGTAAAAGTAACTAACAATTCATACAAAACGTAACTTATTCACACCTTGTCAAACATGTCTCTAACATAACAATATTGATTTTATATTAACAATGGTAATATTTAACAAAATTTACCATAACCTGTAATTATCATACAGAGCAGCGAAAGTATGCTAACGTAACAAAGTTTTCCCATTAATAAAGCCAACATAGCATTACCAGAACTAAGAATATAATATACAATGACAAACCTGACACATCTTAAGCAAGAATAAACTGCTAACATTAACAAGGTCCAAACTTATCAACAGTAAAAGTAACTAACAAGACATACAAAAACATAATCCATTCACACTTTATCAAACATATCACCAACATGACAATGTTAATTTTACATTAACATAGTAATATTTAACAAAAAAAAAATTTATCATAACCTTACCTAACCATCATAATACCTAACGGGTAAAGACAAACAAAGTAAAGTTTTACCCTCTGTAAAGCTAAACTATGGAACATAACATACTTAACACACACAACAAACCAGACGAATAAACAGCTATCATTAACAACTTAGTCAATAAACCGAACAAACATAGGGGAAGTAAACAAGTTTTCATTTTTTTTTATAACATATAATTTTCTATGTTAAAAAGAGCTTTATATAAATACATAAAACATATATAAATACATAAAACATAAGTTTATTTTTAAATATATATTCAAAATAATCGGAGAACATAGGATTCAACATAACTTGGGTAAATTCTATATATCTCTAAAGATTCAACACCCTTTGAAAGGGTGTAAGTATAAATGCTTCAGCTGCAACAAACCATTTTTCGGCATATGTCGATTCAGCAGCACTCATTCTCTCATACAAGAGAAGTAAACTCATCCAAGCTGATAGTTATTAACGCATTCTGTATACTGCATTATAGAAACCACATGTCTCGGTGTAAATATCATAGATTACACCATGTGCTAAGAGTAGTAATCAAGTATGTCAACATCGTTAAGATGCGATGTTAATTCGCTTTTTATTTTAAGCAATGCTGTAATATTTTCAGATGTTCGAACTGTGAAACCTATACACGTACGCATGAAGGTCGCACAATCGATGGGTTTCCAGTAGTTGCGTACATCAAGGGTTTTAATATCGTCACACGAAGAGAACACAACGTCTATTCTATTAGAACCACTTACGCTGTCTTTCCAGTTAGATATTTCACTATGCGTCGATCCATCGGATAACACACACTTATCCTCTACCCATGCTGCTGCGATGTCGATAATCTTGATGAATCCAGCAGCACAAACGAATAAAGGTCTATTATTTGATCCTCTGGTTGGAATACAGGCAACGTAGCGATCTCCATTCGGTTTACGATTAAATATAAATGACACATCGTTGGGGATAACGAAACTCCTCGTGAAGATATCACCAACAAGCGTAGAGATGCGGGGAGATGTCATCGTATCTGCACAACGAAAAATATCCTACTGAAGAAAATAGATTGTATAAACAATCCTTAAAGGTAATGAGATTCTTTCTTTCAACCAATCAGAAGAAAGTAAACAAGAATACGACGCACGAACGAACCATATCAGTTCAAAAGGGTATATATTTTCGTTAGACAACAGCAACAACAATAACAATAAACAGGTTCACTATGGTAATACGTGTATACAAAGGAGATCTATACAACCAAATCGACATGAAATGAGCTTAGACAAAAAAAAAAAAAAAAAAAAAAAAAAAAAAAATAAAAATAATAAAAAAAATAATAATAATAATAATAATAATAATAATAATAATAATAATAATAATAATCAATGTTCATCACATACATATAGTTTTTACATAGGCTTAAGATCTAAAAACGCTAAATCTTTACACAGAAAACCAATCATTTTCGTCGTTATATCTAAGATATTTTTTTACTTCCTCGATACCATCATGGAGTACATATGTTAAAAGTTCACGTTCAGACACTAAAAGTTGTTTACTAGATAGATCAGTTTGGTAAGCACTTTCGGACCATTGTTTTCTAAGTAGATAGACGAGTTTCTGTACGTCTATAGAATTTAAGAAGCGTTCAATAATAGTCCCAGAATCATTATTACCATCCTACAAACCTCCGACAGATATTTTATCTGTTTTAATCCAGAAATATAGATTCTACGAGCCGTAGGTTTAAATACGCCTGTGTCATTACACATCTTCCATACTCGAACCTCCCGATGGGAAATTATACCCTTAGAAAAAAAAAGAGATAGTAAGACGACTGACTTTATGACATCCCTCTTCCGGCAAAATCGTTTTCGGTGAGTCTACTAAAACTTCGGTAGAGTTAGAGTACTCCTTAACCCATTCTGCAGCGTGACGACATATACAGAGTAGTTCATATGTACTCATAAAAATACGCTTGTTACTGTGGTATACAGATTGATTAATACTCGTGAAAAAATCAGAACCATCGGGGTTTCTTTTATATACGATTGAAACCCCACACCATGGGATCTTGATTACCCCTTGTATAATCTGCATATTGTTCACTTAATGAAAATAGACCACTTTTTTTTTTAAACAGAACACCACCTCCTAATGCTTTCAAGTCCACGACGATTATGACGTTAAAACAAGCCTCATGAGAAAAGATATTATAAAATTAAGGATACAAACACAAGCCTAACAGGAAGGCTAAACCTGTTTTTTACAGTTGTACATTTACTTTTAGGCCTTACGCTCCGTTCGTTTTATGTGTGTATTTGTATTTCGTGTTTCATTCAAAGCTATCACATTGGCAAACTAATAAACGCTAATTGGAACTAAGAACATAACATATCTAACTTACGAATAAACAGTTTTCATTAACAAAGTTCATTACTCATCTACAATAAATAACTAACATCATCCATAATACTCAACCTACCCCCTCCCTTTCGAAACATTACGCAATACCTTCAAATCCTTAGGCTTACCCAACGTTCTTATCATTAGGGTTGCCTTTATTTTTATACAAAAGCTCTCATGAATGCGCTCACGCATCAACATAATCTCATTCTTTACGATACATAACCGAACAATTTTCAGCGACGAGCCCCGCTACTTGGAGATCATCTCAGAGAGATGTATGTATAATTTTCAGCAATGAGCATCACTACAGGGAGATCACCCCTGAGAGATGCGTGAAGACCCATTTCGGGGTACCCCGAAGGGGGGTGTAAACGGATAATTCTCACAACGCTATGGCTCCTTAACCCATACATAGATATATTCAAAGTTTCAGACCAATACCTCTATTCCTTCATATCGAAAAGGGTGGCAACTACCAAATGGATCCAATACTACTACCGTGTACATTTTCCATTGATTTGACGTCGAATATTCCTTCATGAAATTGAATTACACCTTATATTCATTAAACTTTTCTTAGCAAACTTACAACACCATAGTATTTTAACAGGTTCTTGTTCAAAAAATCCTCAACCTCTTTAAAATATTTAATAGCAAATAGGTTTTCCCACAGCCTGTAGGACCGTAACAGGACATGTAGTGGTAATGTACATAATTTATATTTAATAATCTATAATATCAAATGTTTGAACATTAATGTATTTTTTTTTTTTTTTTTTTTTTTTTTTTTTAATTACAATATATATATATATATATATATATATATATATATATATATATATATATATATATATATATATATATATATATATATATATATATATATACTTACATTATTAAAAAGATAGTTTTATAAATTTTATGTAGGTAGTGCCATTCATTATGACTTCTGGACAACCATGTTTTATTTAAATAAGATTTGTTATCCCATTCCTATATGGCGAGACAGACAGATATTGAAAAATATATCCTCCTGGATATTGATAGATGATTCATTAGGAGAGAGAGAGAGAGTAGATATATATATATAACCTTTGCTGAGTGAACATATATAAAATATAGTGCGAAAATAGAATGTCTAGTTCGGGCATGTATAACTTACATGTAATGACCACCTTGAATATTTCAATGTTAAATAAATGAAGTTATTTTCCCAAAATGTGTGTTCAAATACGACTTAAAGCAGTAAAGCAATAGCGCATGACCTGAGGGTGAGGGGGCTGATGTAGGGCGTTTGCGCTACTGCTTTATTGACTTACTGCCATAGAGTCAATAAAGAACGTGTTTAATAAAAAAAATTAAAACTTTCCCAATGTTCAATAAACAATGAAGTTATTTTCATAAAATGTATGTTCAAATGACTTAAAGCAGTAAAGCAACATCGCATGACCTGCAGGGAGAGGGGCTGATTTGGGGCGTTTTCGCTACTGCCTTATTGACTTACTGCCTTAGGGTCTGCAAAGAACATGTTTTTAATAAAAAAAATTACTAAAAACATAAAATGTTTAAAAACTTTTAATAATGAAACAGATTTTCTATAAACAAATAAAAATACTTCAGTTTAAAATAAAATGTTGGACTCTGCGTTTAGAAAATGGGTTATATGCAAAGAAATTAGAAATTTAAATAGATTAAACATTTTATTAAGTGTAAGGGCTAAGCATAGAACACGGAATATATTGAATAACGTTATAGAATAACGTGACAACTAGAATACCTAAGCGTTCGCGCATAATATTTCGCATGCGGGCGCACGCTTCGGTTTCGCGCCGTATCGCGCCTGCGGGCGCGCACGCGCTCGTTGGCCCTCATGCAACCCATTAAACAAAATAGGATTTACTATGGTGACTACTACTACTACTACAACAAAAATTACTACTATTGCTAGAAGAATTCGATTTCAGCATCCATCATTACATAGGGTTTGATGTAACAAACATTAGGCAAGTCTAAAGCAGGTTTTTACTTAAGTTCCGAAATACTGCTCAACTTCCTCCCCAGTTTCATTCTGCCTCTACTCAGGAGTCAGTCAGACTCCTTTCTCAGCTATGCAATCTGTACTTTATTTCTTCTTTTCATCTAGAACCAATAAAGGGTCCTTAGACATCCTTGAGGGTGTTGAAACCCACAAAATCAAGTTCTATGGGTTCGCTAACCTAGGGAAAGACACCTTACTCGAGCTATTATACGTTTGTATAGAGATTTCAAGATCCAGCTCCAACACCGGTGCCGGAGCCACACTGTGTTCCGCAGTATGAGTCATCTCAGACTCGAATTCCTTCGCTAAAACATGTCGGCAGCTTATTTTTCACCTAGCTAAGACCATATCTAAGTTAAAGGGGTCACCACCCACTTGCAGGGGGCGTAGCGGCATGGAACCATGGAGCAGCAAAGCTGACGCTACCAGCTAAATGTTCAAAGTCTCTACCAGTAAAATTTTTTCTCCTCAAAGAAAAATATATATATATATATATATATATATATATATATATATATATATATATATATATATATATATATATATATATATATATATATATATATATATATATATATATATATACATAAATATATATATATATATATTTATATATTTATATATATATATATATATATATATATATATATATATATATATATATATGAGTATATATATATATATATATATATATATATATATATATATATATAGATATATATATATATAGATGTGGGGTGGAGATTAATGACTAGACTATTATAGGAAAGGTGGACAAGGAATGAAAAGAGAAAAAGATGGGGGGTTCAAAAGAGCAAAAATCGGAAACCCAAAGAGAGATAAAAAAATTGGCTGACCTGATAAGCGTCTCTAAGAAAGGCTTCTGAATTAAACTTACGGTCATGAGGACGGGTAACTTTAGCTCAGGGGTTCCAAAGCAATAGTAAATCGTTTCCGATATAATGATGGTCTGATTTCAATCTTTTATGGAAATTGTAATTTTTCCCGTATACTTAAAATAAATAAATAAAAATATATTAAAACCCAGACTATAGTGAAAATAAATATTAAAATATTTAAACATTAACTAAAGTAAATTAAAATTATATATATATATATATATATATATATATATATATATTTATTATATATGAAAGAAAGCATATATATATATATATATTATTATTATATATATATACATATTATACATGCATATACATATACAGTCTTGGAGTGCGCTAGGGTTCCACATGAGGGTATGTTGTTACCTGTGTTAATGCATAGTAGTGAGACTATGGTCTAGGATAAGAAGGTACAGATCTAAAGTATAATGTGTTCAGATAGACAACTTTAGGGTGTGTTAGGGTGTGAGAAGAATTGATGTATTAGGAATGAGCGTGTTAGAGAGATGTGTGGTATGAAGAAGGGGTAAATGAGATAAATGAAAGTGCGTTGAAATGGTTTGGTCATGTGGAAAGCGTGGAATAGCTCGGTTGGTTAAGCGGATGTATTGTGGTCAGTGTGCTGGGAATCGACCGGTCAGAACAGAAGAAAAAGTGGACTGAGTCAGTAAAGGAATGCCTGAGGAGAGAAATGGTTTGGCAGAGGCGAGAAGAAAGGTGCACAGGGTGGAATGGCGGGGATTTGTGAGGGGGGGTATAGCTGTGACCCACCTGGGCCGGAGGGATGAACCCCACATTGACAAGATGCTATAGTGAGGGTCCGTCGCGGCCCCACGAAGCTCTAGGGTGGATTTTCTGACTGGCACGAGTTCACACTAAAAGGTATGCAAGGGGCGGTAAGATCGGGCTTTTTTTTGACTTCATCATGTTCTTCTACTACTTTCCTGTTTTCGGTGCATGTTACGCACCTTACCCCCAGTCTTGGGAAAAGAAGTATATATATATATATATATATATATATATATATATATATATATATATAGTTATATATATATATATATATATATATATATATATATATATATATATATATATATATATATATATATATATATATATATATATATATATATATATATATATATGCCCTTTTCTGTTTTACGTCTCCGTCAGTTTTGATTTTTTTTCTAGTCCTTGGTTAGTTCGTGATTATTACTACTGAATATGCCATAAGATAATTTCTCATTGATACGTCTTAACTCTCCTAATATCAAATTAAAATATTTATTAGTTTTAAAAGGTTTTTGCCTAATTATTGCGATTAAATAAAATTCATGAGATCTGTTTTGCAATTTGTCTTCTATTTTTAAAATTATAGGCGATTGCTGGAGGAAAACTCGACTGAGAAGTTTCCTTCCTTGGGGCAAAAACAACTGAGATATAAACTTGAAAAAAAAATTATGAGTAATTTTTTTTTTTTAACCTAATTTAGGCGACTATCATCAGGTAAAACTAAGATAGGTTAAGGTTAGGTCATTTAATTGATCGGAACAAATTTCGTTAAAGTTGAATATACGTAGGTACATTTAATTTACTTTCAAATTATACAAGCTTATTTCAAACTTTGAAAAGGAATACAGTGAAAGATGAACCGAGTGAGCTTTTTATATAGTTACTGTTTATTTAAACAAATTATCAGCTTTCTTACAGATACTTCTGTGGGTAAAGAATCATTTACATATTATTATTATTATTATTATTATTATTATTATTATTATTATTATTATTATTATTTATTATTATTATTATTATTATTCTCTGATACATAACCGGATGAGACATTATTATAAGCAGCATCATTATTATTATTATTATTATTATTATTATTATTATTATTATTATTATTATTATTATTATTATTATTATTATTATTATTATTATTATTATTATAGCGCATGCTTTTTAAACTCGTAAAAATGAATTACTGAGACTGCCAACGGAATACGTTCAACATAGAATCCAACCAAGTATGAACAATCTATGATTCTTTCTCCTTCTGAAAGGAAAATTGTATCAGTATCATTGCGAGAAGGAGATAATCATTGCGTGTAGATATCGGTCAAAGGAACGTCAACACAACTGAAAATCCATGAATAGCAAATGAACTTTCAAAATAGGTAGGAATAATTCCGACTGTCATTATATATAAAAAAATATATTAAAAAAAAATAAATAAATAATAAAAAAAAATTCAACTGATTTCGTAGAAAAATTAAGGTATATAAATTTTGCAAACAACTTTTGTTAGTTATGATGTAGTTTCATTGTTCCCGTTGCCTTGAAGTTGGCACATGTTTGGTGATTTATTGAGGATCATAATTTAATTTTTTTAATACATTTTGGACTTTTAATTCTAAAAAAAAAAAAAATAGCATTAATAAAAGTTTTAGATCATGCCATTTTGAATTGATGGAAAATTTTATAAAAACAGCGTAAAGAGCTTGCAGTGTATAATGCTAGAGTAAAAAAAGTAAAAAAGAGGCGTGGTTGAGTGTGCTACAAGTCAATGATGAGGATTCGAAAGAAAGGGGTATGGAAATAAATAAGGAGCAAATGAGGAAGGGTAAAAGTTGCATATGTAAGAGAAAAAAAGAGGTAAGTGAACAATTTAGAAGGAATATGAATACAAGGAAATAAAAAGCTGTTTCTGAAAGGAAGTGCGAAAGGTTAAAACGATAGTAATGGAAATCGTAGAATAATGAATATTGGATCATATTTATTACACGTTTTATGTAATGAATTTATGAAGCTTTTAGAATTGAAATTTCTTTATGTTTTTAAAAATACTAATGTTAGATAGATAGATAGATAGATAGATAGATAGATATATAATTTCACATTAGAAAAACTTTATGATAATAATTTACCTTTTTTAGATGTTTTAGTGGTTAGAATGGGTTGATACTCATGATAGACATACAAAAAAGTAGAAAAATTAACCAATTCAATTCACATGACCCAAGAGCTTATGAGTTACATAATCTCCGAAATTACTTTATTACTGGACGTGGGGTGGAACAAATTATAACGTTGTCTTAAAAACAAAAGGTTATTCTCGAGGTGAGATACTGGTAAAAATCATCAAATTCGTAGGTCATGCTGTTTCACAAAATCTTTTAAATGCCTTATAGATGTGCTTTATAGATGGTGCGAACACAGATCCCATTATAAGAGGGGGGGAACTCTTCTAGGTAATTACTACCTGGGATTCGCAATAGGGATCGAACTCTGCTGGTAGCAACATAATTACTACACCTTATTATATTAATAACGAATTTCTCATTTCAAAATAGACCGATCCTACCCAGGATCCGATCCGGATCCGGATTCGGATCCGAAGAATTTTTTTATAACATTAATGAAAGATAAAAGTGAAACATTTTATATTTATATATATATATATATATATATATATATATATATATATATATATATATATATATATATATATATATATATATATATATTTATATATGTTATTATATATATATATATATATATATTATATATATATATATATATATATATATATATATATATAGCCTTTTGACATTTGAGTGAGCAAGACGTGTTAAGAAACAGTGCTTTAAATCTTATAAAAAAAAGTGAGAGTTTTACGTTACCAAACTGAAATAATATTGAGATATTCTTAACGAATCATCGTTGCATGTAATAAATATATTTTAAGGAATACTGTGTAGAGTATTCATTATTTTTTATAAGGCAAGATTGGCCACGAAGCTTGGAAGCTTTTATTGATTGAAAAATAGTGTATAGTATTTTACTAAGTTACTATATTTTCGTGGTTTCACGTATGAAGAGTGAAGCTTATTAATCTATGAAGCTATTCTAAATATTGAATCTAAACACTATATCTTCGTAGGATTGTTCGAAAGGAACATTTTAGTCATATTCATATTTTCAAGGTAACATATTAATATAGGATAAATTGCTCTCACGTCTGATCTTTTATATTTCATTGAAGGCTCAGACTCAATCGCTCCATGTATAATCTACTATAATGTACATTACATGCAATATTTTGTGCTTATAAATTGAGGAAGAAATCTTTATGAAAGAGCATATTGCTTTAAAGTATTTCAAAAATTATATTTTTGGCTCAAGAAAGGAATCTATTTATAAACATTTGACAGGAAAATATACGATTTTTTCGGAATAAGTTAGATCTAAGATACATTATTGAAAAGTAAAATTTTTACAAAGTATCGGAAAGGGAAAACTCTACAAGTTGTTTCTGCAAACATATTATTGGAAAAAAGGAAAGTTCTACAGGTTATTTCTTCAAAAAGATTGAGTCCTTCAAAGTAAAATCATAGTAACTCGAGAAAACATTCTAATTTCTGAGGAATTTTATTATACTCATCACCAATTCCTCTAATACTTAAATGATACAACTATACACTTAAATACTTCTTTTTGCAATTTCTTATTGCTATATATAGGTTCAACTTGAGAAATTATTCAGTTAATTAGGAATGTGAAATTTATTTTTAACAAGCCTATTTAACCAAAAGACTTTAACAGATTAAAATTGATAGAGTGTAGGTTTTAACCTTTATATTTTTATATTGTTTTATATTAACATTTTAACCTTTTTTGTATTAGTTATATTTATCTTCAAGAATTTTCCAGCTTAAATTAAGTTTTCTTTAGATTATAAAATTTTAGTAGAATAGATTCTGTATATAGGTAAGAAAAGGGAGGGAGTGGGAGGGAAGTGGAGGGGGGAAGGGGGGCAGGTTCTGGTAAATTGATGGTGTGGGTTATAACCTTTTATATATTGACCTATATATTGTCATTTTAACTTTTTATTGGGAGTGCTTTTTATGGTTTTAAGCAATCGGACCTGTTATTGTGTTTTTGGCTATTTTAATGTATTTTTTTTGTTGCTGTTATTGTGGGTTGGTGAGCTGGGTGGTAGCCCTAGGGGTGCTGGGAATTACCAAGGTGGGGGGCTCCCATAAAGCGTGCCACAGCCTTACTGAGTTATTTATGAAATAGGGAAAGATGTGGGGAGGAGAGGAATTGTAGGGTGTGGGTGAATGTGAGAGGGGGCAAACGAGGATTTGAAGAGGGAGGAAAGTGGGGTTGATATGCGAGGGAAAGAAAGGTTAGATATAGTGGGGATAGCTGAAACAAAGTTGAAAGGGAAGAGGGAAGTGGAGTTTGGAGAATACAAGGGTATGACTTTGAACGAGAGTGAGGGAAGGAGTGGGGAAGGGGTGGATTAGTTATGAGGAAAGAGATGTGGGACAAGGGTGGATTGTGGAACAGGAGTCTTAGGACAATGGGTGGAATGGGGGAAATGGGAGGTGGAATGGAGTGGAGGAAAGATGGGAGAGCTGACGAGGGAAATGGAATGAACATGGGGAGATCTGGAATGGAGTGGGGAAGGGAATTATGTTGTAGAGGTTTTATGGAGAAGAAGAATGGAATGGAAAAGTGGAGGAATCATGGCATGGAAGAGGAATGGAAGACAGAAATGGAGGGTGGGACAAACGTGGAGTGGGGCCGGGAGGGATCGGACCACCATGGCCAAGCCAGGATAAGGGTGGAGGAGGAGGATGGTTAGGGAGGGAGAAAAGGAGAGGAAGGATGAAGGTGGAAAATCTGAGGGAGGGTATGGAGGGGGTGGAATGGAGGTGGAGGGGGAGGAAGAGATTCAGAGGAAGAGGGGAAGGAAGGGAGGAAGGAAGGGAAATGGAAGGAGGAGGAAGAGGATGGGAATGGAAGGAAGGAGGAAGAGGGTGGAGGGAAGAGGGGAATGGTGGAATGGAATGGAGTGGAACGGGAAACATAATGAAAAGGAAGAAGAAGGAGGGGTTAGGAGAGGATTGATGGGAGAGATGGGGAGGATAGGGAGGAGGATAGGGGTGGGAGGGAAGAGGTGGACCATTGGAATGAAGGGGAGGAAGAAAAGAGGGGGAAGTGGAGGATGGAAATGGAAATGGAATGAAGGAAGGAAAAGGGAACTGGATGGAGGAATGGAATGGAAGGAGGGGTGGAGGAATGGAAGGACAACATATGGAGGGAGATTGGGAGGATGGTCAGTTCTGTCCTGCATAAGGAAAGGGGATACTTGAATGGAAATTATGGAGGTATATGTCTTTTAAGTGTGGTAGGAAAGTGTTCGTAAGACCGGGGCTACGAGAGCAAGAGGTTTTAACGGCCTCCCAGAGAATGGGGAAGAACAAGGAGGGTTTAGGAGGGAAGAGGGTGTGTGGATCATGTGTTTCACATTGAAGATGCTTGTGGAGAAAGTATAGAGAGGAAAGGGAAAGGTATGGTGGAAGGATGAAAGGAAGGATAGGGAGTGGAATGGTGGAAATGGAATGGTGTGAGAGTGCTAGGAGGGGAGAGTGAGATGGGCTTGGGATGGTGTGTGGATTGGAGGCAGGTGCAATGGGGTCGCCGTATTATTCAATCTGGTTTGGCGGAGGCAGTGCCTTGCAGAGGAATGGTGGAGGGAGGGAGGGGGTGACCACCGAATGGGAATGATAGAAGGGAAGTGAACATGATACTGTTTGTGGATGACACCGCCCTAGTGGCGAAGAAGAGCGGAAGGGCTGAGGTGGATGGTGAGGGAGTTTGAGAATGGACAAGGAAACCCAGGTGGGGTGAGTGTTTTGAGGAGTGGATGAGAGGAGGAGGGGCTAGAGGCCCAGAGTAGGGTGAAGATTGGAATACAAAGACTTTTAGATTACCTAGGGATGGAGTTGGGCAAGGGGGGAGGGATGAAGGAGATAGACACAGAATAGGTGAAGGAAATGAGAGCTTGAGTGGTCTGAGAAACATGGAAAGGGGGGGGATTCCATCAAGAAAGTTAAGATAAGTACAAGTTTGGAGAAAATCTGTGTGACCAGCGGTGCTGGGTATGGTGAAACGTGGGGGCTGAATGCCAGGTCCAGGAGTTGGAAGCATTTGAGATGAAGGGGGTTGGAGTGGTTTGTGGGGGGGGCCGGGGAAGGGGTGGAGGGATGACTGGATGAACGTATCTCGGCGGGAAAGCTGAGCTGAGCATGGAACAAGCTGATGGGCACGAAGGAGGAACGGAGGAAACAGAGAGGGAAGAGCCGAGCATGGAGGGATGGAAGGAGGAAGGGGGAGGAAGGAGGTGGTAAGTATGGAAACATGGGAGGGAAAAGGTTCGAGGTGGTGGGGGGGGGGGGGAAAAGATTGGAAATGAAACGTATTAACAACAATAATAATAATATATACATATACATACATATATACATACATATACATACATACATATTATTATTATTATTATTATTATTATTATTATTATTATATTATTATTACACATACATATACATATATATACATACACCGTATACATATTATTATTATTACATATATATATACATATACATATTACATATATATATATTATTACATATACATATATTATTGTTATTATTATTATATATATATATATATATATATATATATACTGAGAGAAATGTATATTTAATTGAATATAAATATTTTATTATCAAATAAAATATTTTCAAAATATAATATTTAATATTTATATTTAATTCTAGTGTATTGGTATAATCCAAGTAGACGTTAAATCGAGAGAAATCATTGCAAAAAAGTAAATCACGTACAACTTGTATATTTCACGAAGACTACTTTTAAACTAGTAATTAAAGAGGAAAATAATGTAGAATTGTACGAAATAAATTTCCTTAACTGCAATCGGAACTCATAACCATGAGCAGTGGAGGAGTGAGAAGGGAATGGAATTATGATAATGACAACGGGGACTATTGCCCGGACAGGAATGAATATAAATAGAAAGTTGGTAGAATCATTAACGAATATATGATTGATAACAACATAATATATATTAAATAAGGGTGAATATAAAGTGGCAAATAATACTTTAAAGAAAAATCCTATTTTAGAAAGTTGTTGCAACAACGTTACATGTTACATACACCTTGTTACATAATATGTCAGTCAAATGTTTTATATGTCATTGAAATATTAATTTTTTACCCTTGACTTTGTCATTTTATTAATCCTCAATTGAAAAGGAAACCGAGCTGCAATGCCGCAAAAAATTTGCTGTCTCACTTTTGTTACTTTTATTATATTAACTAACAGGCTATTGATCCTGAAACTGGTGGAATACCAGGGAATTGCGCTGCTAGTCCATGCAACTTTGGAACTTGTGTTCAGCTTCCTTTTGGATTAGTGTCTTGCAAGTATGTGATGATTTATTATATATATATATAATAATAATACATATATATATATCTCTCTCTGCTATATATATATATATATATATATATATATATATATATATATATATATATATATATATATATATATATATATATTAGTTAACTAGTTAGGAATTTCAAAGTTTAAGTAAACTAATTTGAAAAGCATTAAAGATTATTGAAAATTTAATGCTCTCTATTTAAATATTCAATAGGTAAGTAACTTAAGTGAATAATCTCTCAATAGGTAAATAAATTAAGTGAATAATCCATCAATAGGTAAATAATGACTTAAGAATTATCGCTACAAGAAGAAACTTTATTCAGTTTTTACATCAGAAAGGTATGCTGATAGCTAGTCTATTACTATAAAAAGATAATATCGGTGTAAAATATATAAGCTAATTTTTTTTCTGCTTTTCAGAAAAATTAAACTAAGGTTTGTTAGGCCATCTTCCTTAATGATTGAAGGAGAATCAATGCCTGAACTACCAACACCACCTGTTCCCAGATCTGTTAAAAGTTATCAAAACTTACAGAAGCAAGGTTCACAGGAATAAAAGTTAAAAAAAATATATTTATCCTGTCACTTCACCTAAAATTAGATAACCTTGGAAACTTTAATTAAATGTGTAAGAAATTAGATAACCTTGGAAATTAGATAACCTTGGAAACTTTAATTAAATGTGTAAGAAATATTATGCCTTTCAAAATTCTAATGAATTCTAATTCTAATTCTAATGAATCTTCATTTGCAATGAATGTCCATTAAACTTTATTTTTTAGGAATAATGATTGACAGCATACTTTTTCATAGTGTAATTAATTTTTTAAATATATTTTGTTTTCTAGAGTTATTACTGTTTATTTCCAAATACTTATAAATCTACTCTGTAGTTTTATTGCTGATTTTCGTTGAGAAGATATTTGGAATAATTGAAGCTTGGGGATTTGTCGAATGAAATTTAAAAGTATAACGAACTTAAACTCAGATGATCTTCCTACATTAAATTTCAAAATGAAACCTTTAAAATGTTAAACATTTTTTAAGTCTTAGAGCTGGTCAGTGTGAAAGTGCTGAAAATATGAGAATTCTAATGCTTCTCACAATAACAAATGGTAATTGCTTCTTAAATATTCAGTTTTGAAGTATTGCTATGAGATTACTCTGCCTACCAGGCTCTTAAGGTCTAAATAGATTGAGTATTACTAATGGATTTAGAAGTTAAACATTTAAAAAATTCTTTATAGGTTTGTTGTTCTTTTGACAGATTTCAAAATTACGAATTTCATTTTGGAGACTACTGATTTTGTTTATTTAAATTTCGTAAAATAAAAAAAAAGAAAAATAAGATCACGTTAAACTCACTGAAAATCTTGACCAGCTTGCCGGAGAAATTGGCTTTCAATTCTAAGTTTAGGTTCATTTAGTAACATCTTGCAAGTACGACTTTTATCATTCGTGAAATAGAATATGAAGGTAATAAGGATAATTTAAATATTAAACATAATATATTTACGTTAGCATTTTTAAATTTCATGTTATTTTAATTTGTTTTTCTTAAATCTAATTCTATGTGCGTAAGTATACACACCTGCATGCCCATTACAAATGGAAGAACTATATACTATCTTTATATATATATATCTCTATTCCTTAAACCTCTTTATATTCTCTATTCTATATGTCTATCTCTCACTATCTACATATTTCTCTAACTCTATATATATCTGGAGGTAATCATACTGGTTCTTTTCATTGTTGGTTGAGGTGTGAAACTAGTTCACCAGAGAAGTATATCTTGTACTAGCTATGGTGTATGAAGAGTGAAACAACAGTTGTTTTGTTAGATAAAAATTGGTAAGATTGAGAGTTGGTAAGGCAAAATGGTATAGGCTTGACCCTTTCCAGAAGATCTGTTTGAACGAAACTACGAAAGATGTTGTGTAAACTCCATACAAAGGCTGATTACGCTCCCGTACAAAGAAAACCGTAGTGATGTGAATAAAAATTAAAGGATTCTTAAATCTAATCTGTTAGCCATTTTGGAGAGGAAGACAGTGTGACCCTTATTATAAAAGATAAAGGAAAAAAAGAAAATACCAAACAAATTAAGAACAGATAAAAATTTGGGTTGTCTATCGGCAAAGACTAGGTCATAAATGTGTGAAAGATATTCGAGTTGATAGATGTGTTAACAAAGGTTATGTGTGGCATTGAAAAAACAGATGAAGAAAATGAGTTTTTGAGGCATTGAAAACGAACATGCTTCCGACGCCCATTTATAAAAAATAGAGTTATATCATTGGTCAGATGATACAAGCTCCTCCCATTATAAAAAATAGTTATATCATTGGTCAAATGATACAAGCTCCTCCCATTATAAAAGATTATTTACAATTTAATGCCAGTCTTGACAAATTTATTTGAATATCCGTCATAGGGACCGACCGGGGCGGAAATTTTGCCGGGGCCGGGGCCGGGGTTAGCCAAAATTAGAAATGTAAGTCAAAAACACTGAAAGTCTTAAAACTTAGGATGAAAATTAAATATAATTTCAATTAATTAATAATTTAAATTATAAAAAAGGAATACATTTAATTAATTCAATTAAATAAATACTTTCGAAAGAAATTTTTAGAAAATAATTGATTTTCTAGAAGAATAAGATTGTATTAAATATATATATATATATATATATATATATATATATATATATATATATATATATATATATATATATATATATATATATATTTATATATATATATATATATATATATATATATATATATATATCTATATATAACATATATATTTATATAAATATATATATATACCTATATATATTAGAACACTTTCTCATTTGTTTACTTTAGAGAGGAAGCCCTTAAATTCTTTTTTAGTTTTGCTTTACTGTCACTTCATTTATTACTAAATGTACACAGAAATTAAAACATTGTTAAAGAAACTCAATCTGTTGAGCAGCTAAATTTTAAAAAGGAGGAAAGCTAATTTTTGTCCCGACACGCAAGACCTCTTCAGGCTAAGGGACTGGATTTCTTTCTTGATCTTCATCAGTTCAAGTGTGTTTCAGTTGGTCTGCGAATGTTGGTTTTCTATATATAGTAAATTGCATGTAATTGTTATTTCATGTGATTAAGGTATCGAGGAAGGGGATAGAGTTGTTGGAAGGCGACTTTCTATCGTATACTGAACTGAAGGGATGAATAGAGTTAATATAGTTTAGGACATCATTAGGGTTGGTGACATGGGGAGGACAAGTATAGTCTTGCTTTATCAAATCTCCCACTAACTATAACACTAATAGGTGAGTAAAATGGATGAATTCTGTTGATTTCCATATATGTTTACTGAGTATATAGGAACAATGGGGATCATACTCAAACCCAGAACGATTTGTAATATTTGCCATTAAAATGAAAGAAGTTATGTTGTAATGAGAGATTAATGAGCTGTTTTAATATATGAAACGGGATGGCCAAACGGTAGAAAACCCCGGTTTTTCCTGATTTTTGGCCGGGGCCGGGGCCGGGGCCCCGGTCGGTTCCTATTTGCTATTGAGTGGGACGCTTTTCAAAATGAATAAAAGGGCAATGGAGAGAAGGATCGTCAAAAATAATTGTAAGTACTCAGTGAGAAGTCACAGATAGAAGATCAATGAAAAATTTAAAAAGTAAATATAAGTTGTAAATAGGAAAAACCGAGGAAAACCAATTCAAAAATTGAATATAACTACTGGAAAGTTAATCAGAAACATTAGAGAAGGGATATATGTAATAATATATATATATATATATATATATATATATATATATATATATACTATATATATAATAAATAACTTAACTTAATATATATATATATATATATATATATATATATATATATATACCGTACATATATATATATATATATATATATATATATATATATATACTATATATATATATATATATATACATATATATGTTATATATATCTCTATCTATATAATATATCTATATATATATATATATACTGGAAGTCTACAAAGTCTGACCCCAGGTCATGTTTTTGGAAACCGGTTGGGTAGATGGAAAAATCGGCGAACACGTATCCAATTATTTTTTGGGGGGAATCTCCCGGCTCCAATAGGATCAATTTCCTATTGAAATGACACCGCACTACTGAATTGAACTTTATCTCAATAACTGTTCAAAATGCTCACCATTCACCTCCTGACAATGGAATAAACGATTTTTTGACGCACGTGCCGAAAAGTAAGTGATGGTATCTCCAGACAAGCTGTAGTAATTCTGTTCCTTAATCTATTATTCAGATATTGACGCACAGCACTGTTATAATGTGCAGAGCAACCATCTTTGTTGTTGAATTATGTCAGAATAAATCGTTTATTCTATTGTCAGGAGGTGAATGGTGAGCATTTTGAGCAGTTATCGAGATAAAGGGTATTTGCTATTTTAATAGGAATTTGATCCCAGGATTCCCATAAATAATGGGTGCGTGGTTCGCCGGGCTTCAGCATCTGCCAGGCCATTCGAAAACATGACCTGGGAACTATTGAAGCACCTAATACTGCTATATATATATATATATATATATATAATATAATAACATATATATATATATATATATATATATATATATATATATATATATATATATATATATATAAATATATATATCTCTTGTGTAGGGGAGAAAGAATTTCAACACCGTACGTTCTGTGTGTCATAAGAGGCGGCTAAATGGACAGTGTGGTATCTGTGTTTGGGTCCCGCTACAACTTATTTGTACCATAGAAATGCTCCTGCATGTCCTAATGCCTCGGATTTTGGGTGCATGTTTATTAAAAATATTTAAAATTAGCCTTAACTAATACTCAGTACACAGACATTTTACCCATACCTAAAATACCTAATAATATTATTCGTAACTATATCCCTGAATGCGTAAAAACAGTTAAATCTAATAACATAACCCTTAAACATTCACTTAAACCTACTAATAAAAACCAAAACACTGATTTAGGCATTTATACTATTTCTTGCAATAATTGCCCAAAAAAATACATAGGTGAAACCAATAATTTCAACATTAGATTAAATCAGCGCAAAAACGATTTAAAGTTTGATAAACAATCCTCCTCCGTTGTAAAACATAGACAAATTAACAACCACACAATTAACATAGCCACTGGCACTATCATAAAACACATTCAAAACACAGAAAATAGAAAAAGTTATGAGTCCTTCATCATCAAGAACAGTAACAACTTTAATGAACAACAAGGTGAAATCCAGCTAGACGAAACAATCAACATGTACCTCAAAGAATCATCGTCCTTCGGCAAAATCCTCAAAAAGTATAACATTGGTAAAAGCATTCTATCCACCCAAAGAAAATAACCACCAAGATAGCCAAATTAAAAAGTAGGTAATAATTAATTTTGTATAATTTAGTTGTCCCGACGAAGTGTCTCGAGTACGAGCACGAAAGCTAGACGTTCAATCATTATCTATGTTATGTTGTTGTTCTTAATTTCCATTTGAATTTACGATTAAAATTAATTAGCTTCTATTCTTAATTTTATAACCTCAAAGGGGAAGTGAATTCTTTATAAATTTTGCACTACGCGAAGTTTGTAGTTCTTTCATCCATACGCTATGAATCCCGTATTACAACAAGAGGTTTTGCTATTTTTGAACTTAAATTATTTCTCAAAGAAACTATTCTACAAATACATGGACTCATTAACTTCAGCAAACCTTACTAAATGCAATCTGAAATTTCTTCAAAACTGCCTCGAAGAGTGTATTATCCCGAGAACCTTTATCCCCAATTACGTCTTTGTAAACAAAACAGAACCTTTCCCAGATATTTACAAACAGTTATTATTGAATCGTATTCAGGGAATAAAGTCGGATGTTAAGAGAAAATTTAGACAAAACTACTATAATTTTAAACACCTTCAGCAATATTTCACTAACAATTTTGAAGATCTTAACCTGTTTTCCAAACTACTAGAATACGCTTACATCATTAGAGACAGAAAAGTAAACTTAAGAAACTCTCATCTAAAAATAAAATTGGACAATCTATTCAAAAACAGCATTTGGTATAAAAAATCAAACCCGGATATCATCAAAAAACTACTCGAACTACAATTTAACCCAAAACGAACTGACAGTTTTAGGCTATGAGCTAAGTTTTGCCCTTCCTAATACCGATCCATGGTTGCATTTAACCAAAAAAATTTAATTCCTGGAAGAAACACAATCAAAACCAGAACATTAATACTGATATATTGTTTGGCATTTTACTTAAATTACAGAAATTTTTTTTTAAAAACATTACCCTACCCAAAAAATTTTACATTGCTCTCTTCAAATTGAAACAAAATCAAAACATAACAATTTCTCGTTCAGACAAAGGGAATAACATAGTTATTTTAAATACTAATGATTACCTCACTAAATGTTACAATTTACTTAACGATACCAACACATACACCTCTGTAAATAGAAACCCCCTTAAAAATTCCCAGTCATCGTTCAACAAATCTCTTTCCAATATCTTACCCAACCAAAAAGATTTAATAAATAAATTCAAGGCTTACCTCCCTACACTTTCAAAGTTTTACGCAATACCCAAAATCCACAAAGAAAACATACCTCTACACCCCATAATCTCCAACATTAATTGCATCACACAGAACCTCTCAAAATGGCTTTCATCACAATTAAAACCCCTCATTGGAAATATTTCACTTTCACACATAAAAACTTCTGAACACTTCATTCATTTAATTCACAACAAAAACCTTTCGAACTATAATGTAGTCAGTTTTGATGTAACATCCCCTTTTCACCAAAGTTCCTGTAAAATTCACCATAAATTTACTTGAATATCATCTAACTTCTAACACGTCATATTATCACCTGTCAACATCCTTTCTCCATTATAAAACAATTAGTTTACCTCACACTCGATCACTCCTTTTTCAACTTTAAAGACAAATTTTATAAACAAACCTCCGGATTATGCATGGCTTCAGTTTTTAGTAACATCTTCATGGAATTAATAGAAACTTACCAAATATTCCCTCAATTTCCCTCCATAGGCTGGTACCGTTACGTTGACGATATTTTTTCATTTATACCAAAGGAAATAAATCAAAACACAATTTTTACCTTTATTAATAATATACATACAGATATAAAGTTTACCATGGAAACAGCAAATAACAATACAATAAACTTCTTGGATTTACATATCTCATGGACAAAAGACAACCTGCCATCTTCTAACATTTATCGAAAGCCAACCTCCAACCCCTCATATATACACTGGTTCTCGGCTCATGACACTTCCGCAAAAACAGTAATACTTAGTAACCTTTTCCTTCGAACTTTCAAACTTTTAGTCCCCAATACCTGCAAACCGAAATTAAAACACTAAAAAATATATTTTACAAATTAAATTACCCCCAGAATATCATCAACACACAAAGCCAAACAAAAATATTTACTTTTAACCTTAACTAATAATACTCAGTACACAAACATTTTATCCATACCTAACATGCCTAATAATATTATTCGTAACTATATCCCTGAATGCGTAAAAACAGTTAAATCTAATAACATAACCCTCAAACATTCACTTAAACCTACTAATAATAACCAAAACACTGATTCAGGCATTTATACTATTTCTTGCAATAATTGCCCAAAAAAATACATAGGCGATACCAATAATTTCAACATTAGATTAAATCAGCACAAAAACAGTTTAAAGTACCACCACCACTATCATAAAACACATTCAAAACACAGAAAATAGAAAAAGTTATGAATCTTTCATCATCAAGAACAGTAGCAACTTTAATCAACAACAAGGTGAAATCCAGCTAGACGAAACAATCAACATGTACCTCAAAGAATCATCGTCCTTCGGCAAAATCCTCAAAAAAGTATAACATTGGTACAAGCATTCTATCCACCCATAGAAAATAGTTACCAAGTAACCAAGTTAAAAAGTATCTAAAATTGTAATAATTAATTTTGTATAATTCAGTTGTCCCGACGAAGTGTCTCGAGTACGAACACGAAAGCTAGACGTTCAATCATTATCTATGTTGTGTTGTTGTCATTAATTTCCATGTGAATTTACGATTAAAATTAATTAGCTTCTATTCTTAATTTTATAACCTCAAGGGGGAAGTGAATTCTTTATAAATTTGCACTACGTGAAGTTTGTAGTTCTTTCATCTATATATATATATATATATATATATATATATATATATATATATATATATATATATATATATATATATATATATATATATATATATATATATATATATATATATATATATATATATATATATATATATATATATATATATATATATATACGCTATATATAACTATATGTATATATATATATATATATATATATATATATATATATATATATATATATATATATATATAATAATATATATATATATATATATATATATATATATATATATATATATATATAATATAATATATATAACAGTATATATACCTAACCTAACTATATATATATATATATTAAGGGATAATAGCAAACCAAATTCTTAATCCGGCCGGGACGGAACTTTCCGGAACCTCGGAAAAGTTCGACCGGAACCGGAACCAGAATTTTGGTTCCGCCGGAACTTTCCGGAACCGGAACTTTTCGACTTCCTTCACATATTCTACTGAAAATTTGTGCGATTAACAGAAGTGGGTCCCTCACTAGGAGAATATCTGGCATCTTGTCTATATCCATTCTGTGAGCTCTTAGTTCCTGTACTTAAAAATTTGGATTACTTTTCAAGCGATTGTAAAGATAAAAAAGAGAATTAATATTAAGTTCTATGGGTCTTCAAAATTTAAAAGCTTTTTCAGCAGCTTTTTTTTTTTAAAAAAAAACTTTTTTTCCACCCGGTAACATGTTTGAGGACTGGGGATGAAATGTTTTTGCTCCACAATATGGAGACTGGCATGCTTTGCTACACCACAGTGCTCTCTCAACACATTTGAGGAGTAGAAGAAAATTATTGATTCTTTTTATTTAAATTTTTTAAATTTTGTTAAACAGTTTAGTTAATATTTTATTTTGTAATAGTTTCTACTTTATAGTTAAGATTTCTTTTATTAATAATAATAATAATAATAATAATAATAATAATAATAATAATAATAATAATAATAATAATAATAATAATAATAATAATAATAATAATAATAATAACTACCCTGTACATATTTTATTTATAACCCAGGTCTAGATTCTAGAGGAGGATTGGCACAGAAATCAATTGTTTAAAATCAACAGATTTTTGCATATTTTTATTAAAAAAACAAGACGTTTTTATTTATCATTTTTGCAATAAGGCGAATTATTATTGAAAACAAATAATTAATCCTAGCTATCACCTTAATAATAAGTATTATATTTCATCTATATTATAAGTAAATTCATCAGTGTAGTTTCAAGTCATTTTTAATAAAGAAATAAATAAAATTAGAGTACTCAGATATTATACAGTATATATAATTTAAATAACTTAATTAAACAAAATAATAATTATATTTACTAAACTTATTATTAATTAGGTAATAATTAGGATTATTTAATATTTTATAAAAATAATAATTTAAAAAGCAATTTTCAAAAAATCAAAAAAGTCAAAGAAAAAAAAATCAAAAATCCCCAACCCTTTGTAGATATTAAAACTGCCAGGTTAATGTTTATATTTAGTTTTCAAGAAGCTATAGAGATGAGTTATGTATATTTATATTTCTTCACATATAGCATCTCTCTATATTTTTATTCATAATCATAACTGAGTAATGGCAGATCAATTACTGAATTTTTTAATAAAGACCTTTAAAAATGTAGAAAGTTCCGGTTAGTTCCGGCCGGAACCGAGACTCTAAAAATCAGGCTCAGTACATCTCTAATTATATATTTATATATATATATATATATATATATATATATATATATATATATATATATATATATATATATATATATATATATATATATATATATATATATATATATATATATTTTTTCAAAATATAAATACCAACGCAGAACACCAGTAGTAATAATAAGTTAAAATGCCTTGATTAAATGATTCTTAAGGATTCCTTAATAATAATAAATAAATAATAAATAATAAATAACAAATAATAAATAATAAATAATAAATAATAAATAATAAATAATAAATAATAAATAATAAATAATAAATAATAAATAATAAATAATAAATAATAAATAATAAATAATAAATAATAAATAATAAATAATAAATGATAAATGATAAATGATAAATGATAAATAATAAATAATAAATAATAAATAATAAATAATAAATAATAAATAAATAAATAAATAAATAAATAATAATAAATTTTCTTATAAGGAATCCTTAAGACTCATTTAATTAATCAAGGCATTTCAACCTATATATATATATATATATATATATATATATATATATATATATATATATATATATATATATATATATATATATATATATATATATATATATATATATATATACAGTATATATATTAGTGATGCAGGTAACATCCGCATCCACGGAGCATCCGCACATTATTAAAGATCCGTATCCGCATCCGCACCCGCGCTTTGCCCTGCGGATGTTGCGCGGATATTTATTGTCAAGATTTGATAAATAATTTTATAATAAAACTACTTAAGGTGAATCTAAACGTAAAATTTAAATGACAGACATGGGACTCGACTCAACTGTGTAATTATGACTCATGATCTCACAGCATGAAGTTCTTATTAATTTGAATCAACAGATTCACATGAGATTAGGGATGCCAAAAAAATTAGCGCCTCTACAGTTTCTGTCTCCGATGTAATACCATTAATCTCAACGCTAAGGAAGCATTTTGAACCATCTTCAAATGAAAATGATGACGGTTTAAAAAGAATGAAAGATGTAACAAAACTAGAGCTAGAAAATCGCTTTGATTCTGTGAAAATTAATTACCTTCATACTATTGCAACTTACTTAGATCCCAGTTTTAAAGGCAAGTTTTTTTTTGTAACACAATATTAGAACAAGTTAAATCGTCACTTTGTGTTGCAGTTGAAAAA
>JABUQX010124777.1:20000-23737 GCA_015478945.1 Trachelipus rathkii | reverse complement strand
AAGAGGAGCCTGGAGGTGAGGCGATTGAGAGGTTTGCTTCCTGCCGTGGATTACCTTCATAGCATTGCTCAAAAAGTCATGAGAGTTTAACATGAGTCCGTGGAAACACAAGAACATTTATTAAGCTCCACTGAAATAGTATTGGGCGGAAAAATCCTCTTTGCTCGTGTACATAAAATACCCTTTTTGAAGAAAACAACACGAAATCTGTTTATAGGAGGAGCATTTAAATCAATTTTATATTCGTTAACAGATTTCGTGTCAGAAGGAACATTTAAATAAGATGTGTGAAACAAAATTTGAGACTCTACCTGTTTATTTCCATTGAACAAACCTCTGTGAGTGATGGCTGGTCTGTTTACCATAACATACGTCTTTGGCTCGATGCTGCCGAGAGAAGACGAGCTACCATTTCCATGATGAGAAAAATTTCCAAATTTTACGAATCTGGGACGAAGAGGCGGGTCCATTGGAGATAGTCATTTCCAATGCGGTTCGTTTGCATGGGTACGTTATTTCACAGGATGGAGGAGTGGATTGTGCTGGAAGAGAAGACAGTTGGGACTTTGGTCCTGCGTCTTTTTTGAAAAATGAAGAAATTTTTTGCGAATTCCCAGTGTGATTTATTTTGCGAAAAATGTTCCTGAGATTGAGGACTGACTTCATGAGGCTCTCCAATTTTCCTGTGAATGACTTTGAGAAGAAAAAATGAGAAAGGGAGATGTCTTGGCAATCCGGGGTTAATGTCTTTCCAATTTTGGCACATTATTGAACCCTTCTGCGTGGTCATAGAAGATTAATATTGTAAAATTGATTCCCATACATTAAATATTTAATATATTCTATAAAAACATTTAGTTTGCGGAGCAATTGTTTTTCAAAATAGTGACGTGAAATTATATCATTAAGAGAAGAAAAACATATTAAATATTATATAACCCCTTCAAATTGAAAGTGACTTTTAAATTTTATTAGGAAAAATCGAGAGAGTGGGAGTAAAACAATATCAAAAAATTTTGACTATCAAAAGTTAAAAAATAGTGAAAAATAAACAATATGGGTACCGTAAGTATATAATCCTCAGTGTAGTGAAATCTGGCACCTGTGTTGGAGAGAGTGCTCCGTGTTTTTTTATTCCATCAAGTTTTTGAGTCGCTTTCACAACAGCGATATACTCTTTGCTTTGAGATTTCGCTTCAAAAAAGCGCCACTTTTCGAAAAAATAAGAGAGTCTGAAAAGCAAATAACAAAATTTAATAAAATGCGAACTTTGAAAGTGTGTGATACGATTTTTGAACCTTACGTGAGGAAAAAATAAAATTAGAAAGAAAGAAAATAGTGATGTAAAGTTTATTGAACAGTCTTCTCGGATTGAAGATAAAAACTGATAATGAAAGGAGGGAAATAAGATATCTCTAATTTCCTTTTCATATAGTCTTTAACAAATAAATTCATTGTAATATATATATATATAATATTATTATATATATATATATATATATATAATATATATATATATATATATATATATAAATATATATATATAATATATATATATTATATATATATATATATATATATATATATATATAATATATATATATATATAATATATATTATATATATATTATATATAGTATATATATATATATATATATATATATATACTATATATATAATATAGTCTTTCTTAGTATTGATCGGTAGACAAGTTATCTACAGTTTGATTGTCCAACATCACAAATCCAGCATTTTAGTATGGGCTTAAACTTTACAACTCCCACGCAGATGCTTTTCCATTCAATTTCGAGCCTATGGGTCCAGCAAATTTATCAGGCCCTTTCATTGTACCATCTAGTTTCATGAAAATGTGTCATAATGGGAGCTCAGTGAGATGCAAAATGCAAATAGCCCATTGCAATGGTTCACCAAGAAACGATTCTAAGCATCTAATTGAGCCATGTAAATGACCTGTATTCACATTTGTTCCGTCTGCCTTTACTAAAACCAATTTTTTTTTCTAGCTCTATGCCTTTAACGTGCATGAAAATTCCATGAGCTATGTCAATTCTTTTACAGCTCTTTCGTGCAAAGTGATTGAGGTAAAAGCCATCTGAAATAAATTTGAGAAATGGTGATCAACAAATTACTAAAGTAATATTTTTGCTATTAACATTTACTAATTTATATCAATTATTAACATAGGTCGTTGCTTGTTGTAGTGCCTTATTGCACTCTCACTACTCTATATATATACCAAGTATCCTTAGAATCATCTCATCACCGAAAAACTAATTCGCACCCGGAAAGCCCTCCCTTTACTGGATAATTCCAACTCAGTGTATTTATTCTTCCAGTATTGTAGATTGTGTAATATTTTCCATTAATTTCAATATTTTGAAGAGTTGTGTCTTTTCTGCCATCAAAACACTATTCCAGTTAACTTTTTTGAACATGATTTCTTCTTCTTTCTGTCATTCTGATCTCTATTTTTTCTTCTCAATTTATTTCTGTAAAGTTAAAATAATTTGGAAAAAAATTAGAGACAGGAAAACTAATTTTAAATCAATTTAAATGAATTTAAATTAATTCATAAAACTTAATTTGAAAAGCTTAGTACTTAACAAGTGAATATTGTTTCAAAATACTTTATACATACAAACTACACTTTTAAACTCTTCAATTTACCTGTCGCAAACTTCAGCTAATGTTTGTAATTTTGTTCTATTTGTTCACTTGTATCATCTCCAATGTAATCAGGATCTGGATCATTATCACTTGATAATGGTTCACCAATTCCAGCATCAGATTTGCTGTGTTTCTTCTTCTGGTTCTTGAAAAGAGCAACTTGGTTTTGACTTTGAGTTATCAAATTTTTGAACCTTACTTGCTCTCTCATTTTCTTGAATGATTCTAGTTTTGAATTTTGCTTCAGAAGGTGTTACAGGGACCAGTTGCAAAGTGCAGTAGCCATATCTGTTTTTTTTTTATCCTGAAATATATTTAAATTCCTTTAAATTTGGATATTGTTTCTATAACATATGCATTTATTTTTTCAGCTTTTACAAAATTTATGGCCCACCTATTAAAAAACATAAATGCTTATAAAATTTAGAATGTAAAATAAAAAGGTAAAAGTTTATGAAATTTGTAAAGTAATATAGGTACCTCATAAAACTATAATCCTCTTCTGCCATTTTCAACAAATACTTTTTTTCCATTATTTCCAGCTTTTTATGATCTTGATATATATCAAATAGATAAGTGATGCATTACACCATACAAAGAGCATACAATGCCTCTTTACAGAACAAGCAACCAGTATGGTGGAATGTCACGGCGAATCGGAGTCCCAACCTCTTTGAATCTTGTTTACAAAGAGAGTAATTGATCTTTATTATTAATTGCCAATCAAGAGAAAGAAAAAAAGAGATGCCAAATTTAAAAACAAGGGAAGTTGATGAGTTGTGTGTATGTGTTTTTTTTGTTTTGAAGAATATTTTATAGTTGTGTTGAAGGTTATGTTGAGTAGATTAATGAAGAAACTCTTATTGAGGCATTGAAAAACTACCACTGTTTTAGAGATAGGAGAAAGATGAGAGTTCAGCTGTTCCAAGGAAAGGACACCATCATGGCATGCATTAATTACTGTTGAGTGGGTTAACTCCCAAATTGGAAAGAGTAATGTAGGGCTGGAGTCATGTCTTAGGAGTGATAGTTGAGATTGAAGTGATAGG
>JABUQX010124777.1:0-12500 GCA_015478945.1 Trachelipus rathkii | reverse complement strand
TGTTAATATCCGATGGCTATTTAATATATATGGATGGAATGATGAAAGAATTTAAGTTAAATTTGCAGAGTGTTGGTGTTAGACTGATGGAGAGAGATTGGTAGGGCGGAGTAGATAGCCTTGCATATTGTATTCCATTGATTTGGTTTTGATCACCTCGATCCGAGTTCCAGTGTGATAGTCTGAAGTCGTAGAGATACTCGGCTCCCCGAAGAATAGAAGTGGAGAGGTTTCGTGCATCGTGCTTTCGCTGCGTATAAAAAGGAGACGCGCTGAAAGAGAGTGTGAGTGAGTGAGAGGCGAGGTTAGGTAATCTATGGTATATGTGAGGATGATTCCTCCAGAGTGTACTCTCATAGAAAGCTCCTAATTATTTGAGTTCAAAATGTGTAAGGCGTGATATATATATAGAAAAAGGCTCATATGTTCGCTGAGTGACGTAAAATTGATGAGAGTGCGAACGTTATTTGGTGATCTATAGTGTCAACGTGCGTGAGTGACAATGTAAAGGACTTAAGTCTTGCATGAAGTGTAGTTGTATACCAGTGTTAATGTATAGTAGTGAAACTATGGTGTGGAATAAGAGGTATAGATCTATGGTCCAGTCTGTTCAAATGAATATTCTTAGGAGCTTGTGCTGCTTGTTAGATGTGAGAAGAATTTATAAAATGAGGAATGAAGGTATTAGGGAGCGGTGTGGTATGGCAAAAGGAGTAAATGAGAGAATAGATGAGTGAACTAAGGTATTTTGGTCATTGGAATGGAAGAGAGTCGACTGGTTAAGCGGTTGTATAGAAGTGAGTGTGTTGGAAAGCGACTGGCTGGGAGACCAATGAAAAAGTGTATTGGGTCAGTAATAGAGTGTCTGATGGAAAGGAATGTGGGTTTAGTTCAAGAGAGTAGAATGATGCATAAGAGGAGTGAATGGTGTGGTTTTGTGAGAGGGCATGTTTGTGGGCCTGGCCCAGGAGATGAACTCCGGCACTGACGAGATGCCACTGTGGGGATCTGTCGCGGTGGTCGACTTAGGTCATGTTCTCCTATTTAACTATTGTTTCTGGTGCACGCACCCCACCCGTAGCTATGAGGAACCTATTAGGTAGATTAGAGTAATAAATTTTTATGATGTTTGTTTCAGTAATAGTGCAAATATAGTGATGATAAATTAAAGTTAAGGTTACGGTTACGGTTACGGTTTAAGTTTTCTTCATCCGGCAAATTACTATACCGTCTCCCAGTTGTAACTTTCGCCCTGTCATTTGGAACAGCATTTCTTCTTCTGGCCTCGAAACTCTTGATCTTAAAGGACTCTAGAAAACTATTTCTCGGCGCAATGGTGTCTGATGCTAGTCCTTGAATTATATATTCTCGTGTAGGGTTTCACCCTTTCAGTGGAACTAGTATCTTCCTCCATTTGGCCTCAAAACTCATTCTCCCAGAGCTCTCCAGAAGATCGTATTTCTAAGTGCATAAGTTTCTAATGCTGGTCCAGGAGTTGTTCAAGCATAAAAGTAAAAGAGCGAGTTGCTAGACTTGTTTCCCTAGAACTGTGTTAAAAAATAAGAATGAAACATGTAAGAGTATGCACAGAGCAACAGTGAGGAGACAAAAGTATAGCATGTAGGTTTGTGCTAATGCCATCCTTTGTTAAGCTGTTGCAGCTCGGTGAAATCTAATTCTTCACATCATATTCCCAGTGATCGTTGACTATTACTTCAAGCTCTCTCTTTATTATTTAATTTTATTAACCTGTAATCTCAACCAAAGAACCAAAGGATTGTTCTGGTGTTCCTTGAAGTCTTGAGATATTTTTTTTCCATTCAATCACCATTTCAGTTTTCTGTATAAATAAATTATTTATATGTTCTTTATAAAGTTTAAAGGATTCTGGGGGTTAGATCTATTCTATAGTTAAATGTTCAGTTCGTAATTTAACCCCCCCCCACACACACACACACACAAAAAAAAAAAAAAAGACTTCCTTAGCTTTTTTTATAGACCGTGATTACTAAGGCTGCGAATCAATAAAATTATTTCTTCACAAAATAAAGGTCGGAGTCGAAGCCATAGCTGGATGATTTTAAAATGGTTGAGCGAGAGTTGAATAATTTTGAAGTGATGGAGCCAGAGCCGGAGCTAGATAATTTTAAAATGTTGCAGACGGGGTCAGAGCAGAACAATTTCAAAATGATGGAGACATTTGAATATGACCGAAAAATTTACTGCTTCCGCGGCCTTGTTTATTACATATAGATTTTTCCTATAAAAAGCAGAAATTTTATATGAGAATAGCAAATTCAAGATGCAGCTCCAACTTGTATGAAATATTTTAATTGTATATTTTCAGGTTGAAGCCATATTAGCTCTTGAACGCGGTCAAGCTATCACAATCTTTATAGAACGAAATAATGAAGAACCTTGGAAAGTTGTTGTATCACAGAATGCAACTTTATACCAATTAAAATTAGCTTTAAAACATCATGCAGCTCTACATCTTGTGAGTATATATATATATATATATATATATATATATATATATATATATATATATATATATATATGGTATATATAGTTATATATATATATATATATGTATATATATATATATATATATATATATATATATATATATATATATATATATATATATATATATATCTTTTACTTACTTTTTTTACTTATTAAATACTCTTTTTTACTTACTTACTTTTTCCCTTACTTCTTACTATCTTTTTCCCTTTTATTTACTCTTGTTCCTTCCTTTACTTACCCACTTTTTCCTTACTTACCTACTTTTTCCTTACTTACTTAATTCTTTTTCCTTACTTACTTACTTTTCCTTACTTACTTACTTTTTCCTTACTTACTTACTTTTTCCTTACTTACTTACTTTTTCCTTACTTACTTACTTTCTTTTTCCTTACATACTTACTTACTTACTTTTTCTTTACTTACTTACTTTTTCCTTACTTACTCACTTACTTTTTCCTTACTTACTTACTTACTTTTTCCTTACTTACTTTTTCCTTACTTACTTACTTTTTCCTTACTTACTTTTTCTTTACTTACTTTTTCTTTGCTTACTTACTTACTTTTTCCTTACTTACTTACTTTTCCTTACTTACTTACTTATTTACTTTTTCCTTACTTACTTTTTCCTTACTTACTTACTTTTTCCTTACTTACCTACTTTTTCTTTTTCCTACTTACTTTTTCTTTACTTACTTACTTTTTCCTTACTTACTTACTTTTTCCTTACTTACTTACTTTACTTGCTTACAAGTACTTACTTGGTAGCCCCCCGCTCTCCTCCTTGCGAGAAGCGGGCAATCTGGAAATGCTTTGACACCACGGCAGGCTGAGCATAGATATCCGTCAGAGCAAGAGTATTGAAGTTACGTCTGATGTTCGTCAGGTCCGAGCAGTCTAGTAAGAGGTGTATAGTGTCATTTGTCAGGGAGAGGCATCTTTGACAGTGGGGGAGGGAGCGTTGTGGAATCTAAATTTATAATCCTGAAAGGATGGATGGTGTCCAGAACGGAGACGGGACAGCATCACTCTGGTTTGACGGTCTAAGGTTTGTTTTGTAGGAGATATTTCGATATTTCAAGGGGACGCGCCTATAGATTGGTGTTGTTTAGATGTGCGCAGATCGTTTTTTGTTGACTGTTAATGCGCTTAATAATGGGAATTTCTGGGGGGGGGGGGTTGTATTGTAAAATGTTAGAATAGTACATGGCCAGTGTAACTTTTTTCCTTCTTGGCGCAAGGGGGTTGTTGTAATGGGTGGTCTGGTGGAAGTGATTTGCTATAGAATTGACAGCCTATCAAGATGAGCCTCTATAGGAATAATTTTAGTTTCAGTTTGTAAGTGGTGGATGGGTGTGAAAGGGAAGCAGCCTGTCATTATTCTAAGAGCTTTGTTTTGTTTGTGATATCGTGGGAGCCCATGCGGGCGATGCATAGTTTAAGATTGGGCGGATGTATTGTCTATACACTATTGAGAAGGACTCTTTGTGTTGGCCAAAAGTTGTTAAGGTTAGTGTTTTCATCGCATTCAACTTGTGTATGGCTTTAGAAGTAATATTGTTTATGTGGGGGTGAATGTCATGTGTGGATCGAAAGTTAAGCCAAGGATGGTGGGATATTTAATGAGGGGGAGTCTTGTTGTTTGAAAGGAGAACTGTTGGATGGGTGTTTGACTCTCTTTGTTAGGTGTGAGTAAGTGACAGAGGATTTTTGAGGAGAGGCTGTAATTCTTAGGCCACATCTGTATAACTTAATTTTTACAGAGGGGAATGTGGGTTGTGGTAGATCGTGCATAAATAGATTAAAGAGAGTTGGTGATAGGATGGCGCCCTGGGGGACGCCATTATATAACCTGTAGGTGCGAGAGGTGTGGCGCCCTTGTATAACTCTAGCTCTGCGACCGGATACTAAATTTGTTATTATTTTCTTATCGTTAATGTTAATTTCTGTATTTAAAACTTTGTTTATTAAGAGGTGACGTGGGACTGTGTCGAAAGCTTTGTTTATGTCTATTGCCACTAGGAGAGTACGAGAGGGTGGTACATTTTGGTTGAAACCTGTGAGGATGTTTTGTGTCAGGTCGGTGAGTAGTGTGGTTGTGGATTGTTTTGGTCTGAGTCCATGTTGTGTATCTGAGAGGGGGATAAGCGGGGCGATTCTATTCAGGATCAACCTCTCGAAAACTTTAGATTTAGTAGAGAGCTATATGAGACAGGGGTGTTGGGTGGTTTATTAGGTTTTAGTACGGGGACTATGTGTGCATGTTTCCAGAATGGTGGGACAGCGTTGGTTTGCCAGGCAGTGTTGAATATTTGAGTTAATACTGCTATGACTTTAGTTCCAAGGTGTTTGAGGTGAATGTTGGATATTTTGTCTGGCCCTTCTGCTTGTGAATTTTTGAGGTTTTTGATGGCCTTAAGTACCTTTTTTTAATTTTTTAAGTCGGGTTTTTTTTGTTAATCTGTTGTGGAGTTGAGGTTTATGGCTAATTTTAGAGAAATGTGACATGAGGAGATTGAATTGATTTTTTAGGGCTAAGTATTTTATTGTTTTGTTTTGTTTGCAAATGGCTTCGTGGGTTGGTGGAGGTTGTGTTTGTGAGGTTTGGATTTTTCTTATTGTTCGGCACATTTTTGTTGTGTTAGCTCCATACAGAAAAAAAAAATACAAAAATATACAAAAACAATTTTCTGTATATTTTTACCAATTTTTATTTCTGTTAGAGTTAATTGTTGTTTTTTCTATTGTTGAAGTCTATGATTTGGTTTAGATTTGATTAGTTTATGCTATATTGTCTGAAAATTTCTTTTTTTATGAGGTATGTGGTTGAAAGAAATTGCGTTTGACATATATGCTGCCTTGTATTTATATTTGGATTAAAATAGTTTTGGTTTGACGTGTTGTATTTCTTTGTCGAGGGATGTAAAGTTTGTGGTTTGGAAAGAATGTAGTTTTTTGTTCTATTAAATCGGTGTAAGCCAGCCAGTTTGCTTTCCTATAGTTAGTGTAAGTCTTTTCAAAGGATGCTTGTGTGGGGCGTTTATGATGAATTTTGATTAGTATTGGAATGTGATCAGAGGATAGAGCATGAAAGGTTTGCCATGTTGCGGCGAGCTGAATTTGGGGGGAACAAAAAGAGATGTCAGGGGACGTGGGGTTCTGATTATGTTGGAAGGGTTGTCCTGTGGGTTGGTTTCTGTTGTTGAGGATGCTGAGTGTGTGTAAGTTGTTTATGAGAGTATCACCTCTTGGTGAATGTGTGTTTGTGTTGAGCCATGCAGGGTGATGGGCATTAAAGTGCCCGGTCAGTATCAGATTGTTATATTGGGTTAGGGGTGATAGGTCAGGGACGTAGTTCTGGGGGCAGAGTTCAGAGGTGGGGTGAGGGATATAGACATTAATTAGATTGTATGTTTTTTATTGATTGGAATGTGGAGATTTGGTCGTTGTTCATTTGATGTGTGTGGTTTGTGGTGTTACGGAATTGGATGTTTTTGTGGATGAGCATAACTAGACTATGCTTTGGTGGGTCTTTATCTAGTCTTAGGGTTGTGTAATTGGGAAAATCTGAGAGGTAGGTGCTTGGTTTGAGATTGGATTCCTGAATTAGTGCAATGTGTATATTGAACTTATTTAATGTGTGGAGAAGTTCTTTATGTTTATTCTTGATATCGTTTATATAATTTAAATATGTAAATATGTTGATTGAGTTATGTGGTTAAGGGATTTGAATTTCTGTATGTAAGTCTCCGCATGATTGACAGGACCTTGCTGGAGAATATTGACTGGCGGTCTTTAGATATATCCTATGTGAATCCAGGAGTCTGCATTACTACAAAGTACTGAGGTTTCCTCGAGTGAAAGGCTGGCCCATTACGAATAGGGCAGATAAATGCTCTGAGGCCTGGACTAGATTCTATATCACCGGCTAATAGAAGAAGTTAGGGTGCGTACACCGGTCTTACGTACCCCTAATATAAAAAGGTGAGGTATCAATACGAATAATTCTGGGCCCATATGCGAATGCCGGGGACCGATCGCATATTTCTGGACCCATATGTGAATGCCGATCGCAGGATGCACCTCCCGCCGAAGGTGAGGAGGCGTGGTCTTTTGAAACTCGAAATTATCTTCTTTTGGACATCTGAGATGAACTTGAAACCCGGACAATTGTTGGTCTTGCAGCCACAAACAGGCAGGCCACATCATAGCAACTATATATTTATAATTTTTATTATTATTATTATTATTATTATTATTATTATTATTATTATTATTATTATTGGCTATATAGAAGATAGCAGCAGTATATATATATATATATATATATATATATATATATATATATATATATATATATATATATATATATATATATATATATATATATTTATTAAAGAAAAAAATATTTATTATTACCTCTGTTTGAAGATGTTGCTGGTTGTGTAAATCTTATTCATATTCATGTTCATAGCAGATGTCAAAATTATGTGATTTCAATTCCTTTATCATATTCTTGATTTATATTTCATATCTTTCATATTTTTCATATCTTCATCTATGTATTTTTTATTAATTCTTTTTATTTGATTTTTGTTATTTTTTACATTTAATTTTTACTTATTAACAATTTTAAGTATTTCTTTATTTTTATTTTTAAATTACTTTACTAAATTATATATAAAATTTAATCTGTATACTCTTAATTTTATCTATCTTTTATCTATAATTGCTGTAAAGGAGAAAAAATGATTAAATGAATTTATCATTCTTCCCCCTCTCTGCTTCTTCAAATTTGTTTTTTGTCATCTTACATTTGAAGAAGTTATTATTTGCTGTTTTATTTTCATTTACATCCTTCACTCCTCTGGAGATTACATTTTTCATTTTTTTATTATGTAATTCTTTGGTGAATATATCAGCAAATTGATCATTACTATTTACCCATTCTATTTTTTGTATTTCTTGATTATTTAGATATTCTCTTATTGCTGATATTATGATCCTCATGCTTTTAATTTTTGATTGTCTTTCTGACATTAGAGTATCTACAAGTGTCTTACTATCAGTTCTCAAAATTATAGGTATATTCTTATTAGTAATTTCTTCCCACATTTTTTGTATATACAATGTTTGTTCAATACCTTCAAGCAAACTATTTGCCTCTGCTTGTATAACTGAATGGTTAACTTTCTTTGATTTATTTGATTTCCACATTATGGGTATCATTTTTCCTTTTTTATCCACAGCAAAAATTATACATCCCAGTTGTGTTTTATCTCCCTCTCTATTAGCAAATGATGAATCACAATATGTTATGAATTTCTCAATTTTCTCATTATTTATTTGTATGATATTTAATTCATTTCTGTATTTTTTTATCAATCTATGAAGCTCTCTATAATCTTTAATACTCAGTTCTTTTTCTCCCTTGCTCATTTTACTAACTATATAGGCTAAATCTGGTCTTGTATTTCTTGCCATCCAATTTAATTTTCCTATCAATTGTTGGTATTCTTTTACCTCTCTTTTATTAAGTTTTCTATTTTCTTTTGTTTTTATTTCATTAATTGTAATCTTCTCCCAGTAATTATTTTGCTCCATTATTATCATGTTTTCTTCTTGATATAATTGAACTCCTAAATATTTAAATGATTCTGAACTACTTTCTCCTATTTCAAAAATGTTTTTTAATTTATTATATTTTCAAATTTTTTATTTCCTACCCATAAAATATCTACATGTGTACATAATAATCCTTCTATATTACTTGAATCTTTCATTATAAATAGTGTCGGTTCCATTTTACTTTGTTTTAGACCTAACTTAATTAATTGCTTTTTCAATGATAAATACCACATCATAGCAGCATCTTGTAATCCATATACTGTTTTATTCAATCTCCAAAGTTTACCATTATCAAATTCTGGTGGTGGTTTTAGATATACTTTTCTTGTTATTGTATCTCCTTGTAAGTATGCTGCTGAAATATCCATAGCATTTATTTTCCATTTCTTTTCTTGAGCTATGGTTAGAATCATTTTCATTGCTTCAGATGAAACCGTTGGTGCATCTGTTTTTTCCTCCACTGTTTCTTCATATCCTTTAGCTACTAACCTAGCTTTAAATTTTTTCTTGTTATTCTGCAATAATTTTTCACTAATTACCCATCTTACATTAATTGCTCTTTCACCTTTATCAGTTACTTCTTCAAAAACATTGTTCTTCTTCCAATTTTCTATTTCTATCTTTTTTGCTTGTTTGATTTCCTCATTAGAATGATTATAATAACTTTGATTTATATCCTCATCTTCATTTTCACTATCTATTTCATCTATTATCTCCTCACTTTCATCCAATGACTCCTCATCGCTATTTTCTTCATTTTCAATTACATCTAATTCATATATTTTTTCAAATTCTTTCAAATCTATATCATATATTCTATTTGTATTCAAATTGCGTATGTTATAACATCTATTATATTTTTTACTAGTTGCTTTACCAGCTCTACTAATAACATAACAATTTAATATATCTTCATTATTCTTTAATTTCATTTCATAGTATTTACCAGTTTTCACATTTTTTGGATCAACTTCTTCATATTCATCAATTGATGTCATTTCTTCTTCATCTTCAGTTTGATTTTCATTTTCATTATCAGCATTATCAGTCTCATCATCCATAATTTTTGACCATATTATTTCTTCTGTATCATTATCATTCTCGTTTAAATTATCTATTATATTTTCATTCCTTTCTTCTTCATATTCATACTTTTCATCTTCTTTATCTTCAATTTCTTTGTTATTTACATTTAAACTATTTTTTTGAATTCTTGTTGAATGAACTTTTGATACAGCTCTTAAAGTACCTCCATGTTTTACTATGATGGTTTTTCCATCTACACACATTATTTTAGCTGGTCCTCTCCATTCTTTATCAATGTTTCTTTTGTAATATACTTCTTCACCTATATTTATATCTTTTGACCTGTGTTCTCTTACTTGACTTCTCAATGCACGTTTTATTTTCTCAGAACTTTCATTTTCTATATGAATTTTTCTAGCTTGCTCTATTGTTTCTAATAATTCTTTAATCATGTCATCAGTATCTCTCTCTTCACTTATTATTATGTTATCACAATCTACTATGTTTGGTATTCCTATATTTCTTCCAAAAACAAGTTGATTCGGTGCATATCCCAAGTAATTTGTTAGTCCATTCTTAGCAAAAATTGCCCATGCCATACTATTCTTTCTGTCATGTCCTTCCTGTTTTAACTTGTATAATGATTCCTTAAGTAACCCTACTACCTTTTCACATAAATCAGTACTCCATGGCTTTCTGCCGCCGTACTCATTAATCTGATATTCATTTTTTGTAGTAAAAGTATCTTCATTTTGAAATTCTCGTCCTGCATCAGACATAATGCCATTATTTAAGACTTCCAAAATAAATAATCCATTTTTCAATTAACTTTTCTATAATTTCTTTACTGGTTTTATTTTTTAACCATACTGCCTGTGTATATCTTGTTGCATGGTCTATTATTACTAAAAATTTATTATTCTCAAATTCGCCAACATCTAATTGAATTATTTCATTAAACTTGCTTGCTAATGGCAAACCTACTACAGGCCTTGGTGGAGTTTTCTTATATTTTTTACATATTTCACATTCTCTCACAATTTGCTCCAATTCTTTTCTTACATTATTCCAAAAATCTTCTTCATTTACTTGTTTTTCATTAGCATTTTTTATTGTTTTAAATAATTTTTCTATTCCACAATGGGCAAATTGTCTATGTAGTTTTTTCAATTTTTCTTTTCTATCTTGTTCTTTTATCCAATTTTCTTTAAATTGACTGATCCAACATGTTTCCTTTTGTTTTTTATTCAATAATATGCAGGAATGTCCTCCTTCATTATCAAATGTTTGCACTTTCTGTAGATTCAAATCACAAATATCAACAGTTCCATCTTCAATATTAATTTTTAATTTCATTCTTTTCATAGCGGATTTACCCAGTAATAAAGGTATATCACCCTCTATTACATTGATTTTTAAATCAAAACTCTTTCCTTTGATTTTACAAGGCAATAATATTTCTTTTAATATTTTATATTCTGTTTTTCCAAATACAAAACAACCATTTTTAAACTTTTGTGTGTCTTTTATATATTGTAATTCCTCATCAGTTAATCCACTAATCAATTTTGTTAATCCTAATTCTCCAATTACTGTCTCTATACTTCCTGTATCTATAATAGCCATTATATCTTCTTGATATTTAATTTCTTTACAGTCAGTATATTCTTCATTATTATTGAAAAATGTTCTATTTATTTTTCTTTCTACTAATTCTCTTTCTAATCCATTTCTTCTTTCTTCTGTTTCTGTATCAATAATGGATGTAATTTTTTCTAAATATTGTTTTTCATTATTTTTTTCTATGAAAAATATAGATTTATTATTTTTTTCTTCTATTTGTTCATTTTCTTTACAATTTTTCATTGTGTCCTTCTTTTTTACATTTCCAACACACATTATTATATTCTTTATTCCAATAGCAATCTTCTGTTTTATGATTATTACGTTTACAAATACCACATTTATTGAAATTAAATGTTCTTTCTTTCCAGTAACATTCATCAGTATTATGATTATTGTATTTACATATTGTACAGAATTTATTATTATACCAATTTTCATTTTTAGTGCCTTCTTTTTCTACTATTTCACATACTGATTCCATCATATTTACAATTGATTCTTTAGTTGTTATGAAAATATTTGTTTTAATTCCTTCAATCTTATTTATAATTAACTTTCTTTCCATGTCCTTCATATTAGAGTTACTAATCAATTGGTATGAATGAACCTTATCACTTATCTTAATGTCATCCAGTTTTTCACAATCTCTTTTTGCTTTATCATACCTTGCTACATATTCTCTGAAAGATTCTCCTTTCCTTTGTTGCATATTCAACAATGTTTGTACTTTAAGATAACTTTCTTGTTCTTTATTTCTACTATATCTTTCTTTTAATGTATTTATAATTATTTCTACTCCATTTTCTGTCCATATTTCTTTTTCATTTAAGGACATAATTACTTCTAATGGTTCACCTGCTAAACCTCCTATTATTTGTGCTATTTTAGTTTTTTCCTTTTCTTGAGATACTTCTCTCCATACTTTTAACTTAAATAAATATTCTTCAAAAGATTCTTCTTTTTTTCCACTAAATTTAGGTATTATTAAATTCATTTTTCTTTCTTCATTTGTTTCTCTTTTTTCTTTACTATCCATTAGTTCCTTTATCATGTTAGTTAGTTTATCCATTGTTATTGATAAAATTTCTTTTGCTGTTTCTTCCTCTTTTGACATTTTGTTTGTTTAGTATATCAGATATGTTTTATATATAAAATGATTAAAGCAAAAAAATACTTATTACCTCTGTTTGAAGATGTTGCTGGTTGTGTAAATCTTATTCATATTCATGTTCATAGCAGATGTCAAAATTATGTGATTTCAATTCCTTTATCATATTCTTGATTTATATTTCATATCTTTCATATTTTTCATATCTTCATCTATGTATTTTTTATTAATTCTTTTTATTTGATTTTTGTTATTTTTTACATTTAATTTTTACTTATTAACAATTTTAAATATTTCTTACTTTTAAATATAAAAGACTTATTAAAATTATAATCAAATCTTAACCTATATTATAATAATTCTATATCAATTTTTGCTGGAATGAGAAGAAAGGATTAAAAGAATTTATCATATATATATATATATATATATATATATATATATATATATATATATATATATATATATATATATATATATATATATATATAAACTCATGCAGGCAAAGGCGAAACGTTTAATCGATAATAAGAATGGTTAAACACCAATTGAGACCGAACGGGTACAATATTTAACGAAGATA